>CM061040.1:102984775-103049775 GCA_030762985.1 Adelphocoris suturalis
CAAACACACACACCTCTCTCCCCAAAAGATATGAATGTGTTCAAAACAATTATTGCGGGTACTAAAAAAGCCACCCGCGACTCCCCCGGGGCTCCCACCCCAGCTGCCGAAGTTTCCACTCCGCCTCCTCCAACTCCCTCTATCACCACAATGCCTTCCCTTGTGGAGGCATCCAAGAATGGTGAGTTCCCCTCACCATGAATACAGAGACTACGGTCTCTGTTGTCAACATTGACAACTCTGTGTCTCCAGCAGTGGAGGCTCTCAAGAATGGTGAGGAGATCCTCACCATGGAGGCAGGGGAACAAAACGCGGTTGTTGCTACCTCCCCTTTGAGAGGTGCAAGCACGAATATTCCTTTAACAACAGGAAAAGGAATCGCAGGTTGTTCCGTCCCCAATAATGTAACCCCCACTGAGCAATCAGATACTGCTGTGAAGCCTCTGATCTCACCAAAGAAACAGCATGATCAAATACCTAATACCTAAAGTGACAGGAAACTTCTTCAAGAAGTCCGGATGCCCAAGTTTTTATACGGTTGAGATTAAGTGGGATGGTTTTAAAACCTCCATTCCCTCAAAGATCGGAATTGCCTTGGATAGCCAGATAGGCAAACTAACGGAGTTGAAAATCATTTCAAACTCCTAGGCTCACGTGAAAGTAGCCTCGAAGGAAGGAATAGGGAATGAGACTCGGCAAACGTGTAAAGTTGAGAGAGGCTGAAGTTACAGTCACTCTCAACCAGAAGCTAAATACTTCACAGGGCCGATCCATTGCCAATACCTTCGATCGTGCTCTGCTGACGAGATCCTCGAGAGTCTCAAAGAGGATTCAGTAACTGAAGTCATCACTCTTCAACGTGGTAGGCGCATCAAGGGGTCATCTGACACCTTTTTGCTCACATTTGCGTTACAAAATCTCCCCAAGACTGTGTCACTTGGTCCCATGCTTTGTGACATGCATTTAAGGCCTTTTATTCCCCCACCAATGCGATGCTACAAATGTCCCACTTCCCTCCCCCCCCCACCACTATTACCACCCTCCCCCAACAGTCCCCCTCCCCCCACTGAAGCCATCCTCCAACCCCCCCACATCAACAAAGGGGGAAGGCTCTGAGAAAAATGTGAAGGACGCTTCTAAGGTCCTCAAACAAAATTTTTTTCGTCCTCGTCCTTCGGGACGAGGCGACAAATTACGTCAGCCTCTTCCTCCCCCCACTCCTCTGGCTCTGAAATGGAGTTCAACCAGGATCCAGCCACTTGCGGCTGGACCCAGGTTAGAAAGAGGAAAGACGTGCAATCGGGGTCTGCATCACCACCCCCTCAGGCCCTTTCTAAGAAGAAAAAGGGCTGGCCAAAGGGCAAGCCCAGAAAGCAGCATTGACTGCATCATTGTTCTCTCTAAATAATTTATAGACACTTATTATGACCACACAATCAAATAACACCATCCCTGAGTGCCAATGGAATGCCAATGTTATTTACGGATGATGTGACGAGCTGTGATCCGTGCTTGGAATACATTCTCCATTGGCAGTATCATTAGAAGAGACTCATCTAAAACCCTTTGATGGGTTCAATGTGCGTAGCTAGTCCATTTTCAGAAAAGACGTGATGCCCCAGCCCGGCAGTAGGGCACATGGGGGTGTCATGATTATCATAAGAAATAATGTGCGAGTGGAGGAGATGCCACTCAATACAAACCTCCCTACTTGCAGTCCCTACCCCTCTGACAATAGTATCCATCTATCTCCCTGATGGAGTTTGGGATGAGGGCGCTTTGTCGACCCCATTCGTCAGGTTTTTAGCTCTGTGCTAGTACTTCGAGATTTCAAAATCCATAACACCTTGTGGGGCTATGACTCTACCACAAGGCAGGGCTCCACTGCTGAAGCTACGTTAAGGCAATTGGATCTCCTCCTTCTGAACGATGGCCACACAACATACTTGTCGCCTATCCGTGGTACAATGTCGGCGATTGACCTTGCAATGTGCTCTCCCTCTATGGGAGGTACATTGGTTTGGAATCCATTGCCGGATCTTCATCATTCAGACCACTTTCCCATCAAAATTGATATGGAAAGTCGGTACACAACTTTCACTCGTTTGCCACACTGGAAATTGGAGGATGCTGACTGGGCACTCTATAGGGAGCAGATGGTGCATATTAATCTCAATGGAAACATTGAGGAAGACGTTGCAAACTTAACCTCTGCCATCCTTGAAGCAGCATCCGCTGCCATTCCAAAAACAGACCCTTCTAAGGGTCGCAACCATGTCCCTTGGTGGAATAGAGATGTTCGACAAGCCAACAAAGCAAAACGTCAGGCACTAAATAGATTCTGCCATAGATGTACACCTGAAAATAATGCTTTATTTAGGCAAGCCAGAGAACGTGAGCTCAAGCATCAGGCACAAATTAGCTCCTTTTGCTCATATGTCAGTGAAATTAGGGATGGTACTCCTCCTAAAGACGTATGGCGAAAGGTACGTGCAATGAAGGATCTCGCGCCACCAGCTATTCCATATTTCACCACACCTCAAAGTGATGGGGCTCGAGAACCCAAGCAAATCGCTGATACACTGGCTTCTCATTATGCCCAAGTGTCCAGTAATGATCGATACCCACTTGACTTTAGGCAACACAAGGCAAAGGTTGAAATGGCACCTCTCCCTCAGCTCACTCCATCGTCCAGTCTGTCAATTGACATACCATTCACAAATGAATGAGGTGAATTAGGGAGAGAAATGAATAAATCAAATAGGACTGCTCCTGGGAAAGATATGATCCATTATGAAATGCTGATATATCATCCACAGGAGGAAAAGCTCATGCTCTTGAGGCTGTACAATTCTATCTATGCCTCAGTTAACTATCCGACTGCCTGGAGGGAAGATGTCATTGTACCTCTGCATAAAGAGGACAAAAACCCTTGTGAAGCAGGCAGTTACAGGCCCGCCTGGTGTGGTTTCTTGAGAGCAACAGCCTTATCAGCCAGTATCAGGCTGGTTTTTGCTAACGCTTCGCAGCAGTTGACCAACTCTCAGCTTTTGAGAGTTACAATCAGGACACCTTTCTGGTCAGGGAGCATGCTATTGGTGTGTTCTTTGAGCTAGCCAAAGCCTGTGACACAACATGGCGTCACATCATCTTTGAAAGGCTACATTGGTGGGGAGTGAGGTTCCTCAGCAGCTTTCTCTCCCATAGAAAATTCAGGGTGCGCCTAGGGAATGTCTTTTCTGATCTCCGTTTTCAGGAGAATGGCATTCGATTTGTCCCTTACTGTGTGTGGATGATCCAACAATTCTCCTCCGAGGTCATGATCTGAGGAATGAGTGTGACACATTGCAAGGTGCTATTGAAACCACCTATCAAATGGTACGGACACGAGGTTTTAGTTTTTCACCTGAAAAAACTACCTTCGTCCATATTTGCAGAAAACGCAAAGCACATGATGAGTATGCACTCACAATAGGTGGAGTTGCTATACCTTTCTCCACTCACACACGTTTCCTCGGTCTCATAGTTGTCCACCAGCACTGGTGGATCCAGCATATTGAGTACTTGCGCCAAGCTGCCGTGCTGGGTGTACGGTTGCTCAAGGCCCTTTCCAACTATAGCTGGGATGCCCAGCAGGATGTCCTCTTGAGGATTTTCCATGCAGCGGTGCGATCCCGAATCGATTATGGGTATGCAGTTTACGGCTCAGCAAGAAAGTCTTTGCTGCGTAAGCTGGAACCTATATTAAACAAGGGTCTTTGTTTGGCAACTGGGGCCTTCCCTACTACCCCGACAGCCTCCCTTCAGGTGTTTGGCCATAGTCAGCCACTCAAAATTCGGCAAATTCTGCTAGCACTTCTATATTCAGAGCAATTTTGCTATTTCCCAAAGTATCCCCTGCATTGGGTATTTATGTTCAGGAGCTCTCTAGGTGGAATAGCATGGAGAGATACCCTATGGTTTCATATGAGATGCCCCCTGCCCCTCCCTGGACGTTGTCTGGGATGCGTGTTGACCTTCGCTTGAGGGTCAGGGTCAAAGGCAATACACCCCCACACATCCTCAGATGTTGCTACACTGAGGCAATCCAGCGAAATGCTGGGCACACTCTTCTATTCACTGATGGCTCAAAGACACCTGATGGTGTTGGCCTTGCTCTATGGAGCCCCAACTTCCAAGTCACTAGACGCCTACCACCAGTTGCACCTGTGTTCACAGCGAGTTGTGCGCAGTGACACTGGCTGTTTGACACTGCCATTTATTGGGAGTTGGGAATTACGTGATTTGTAGTGATTCACTAAGTACCATCGAGGCGATTAGGGACTCATATTCTGATGATCCCCTAATACAAAGCGTACGTGGATCACTACACCAAGCCACGACGTTGGGCTCAACCATAACTTTTATATGGGTACCGAGCCATGTGGGTATTCATGGCAATGAGTGTGTAAATGCCCTTGCAAGAAGAGTTATTGGTGATAACTGCATTGATATGTTGCCTATACACATAGAGGATCAAATTTCCTACATGCAACATAAAGCCAATTCCATCTGGCGTGGTGTCCTTCAAGGACTTGAGCCTGGTGGGCCCTTTCGTAACCCTACTTCCAAGGAGGAATCGAATAGTGGTCAACCGGGTCGCCACTGGTCATGCCCGTCTTACTCACAGACACCTGCTTAGTGCGGAAGCCCGAGATGTTGTGTGTGGGAGGTGTGTTGGTGATCAATCCATCCGCCATTTTCTGGAGGACTGTTCAGCCCTTGCGGACCTCCGAGTCCAGCATCAGCCCCCTCAGTGGGTTCACGTTTTTTCCGGACTAGACAAGGTCCGATCCCTGTTGTTGTAGGTACCTGAGAGCCGCTGAGCTCTACTACAAACTGTGATGTCTGATATGTGATATATTTATATACATCTAGTCGTTTTATTTTACTCTGCTGATTGTATATAGTAGCATGTATATAGTTATTAGACTATTTTACATCTAGTCTTAGTTGTATTACTTCATTTTTGGGTTTTTTTTAACCCACTTTGGAGGCTAAAAAGTGTTCATCACTGCACCCCTAATTTTTTTCTCCTCCTAGTTGCCAGTGGAGTCCATGATGGCGCTCCTTTTTAGTCAAGTAGTCAAGGATGGCTCACCTTAGAATCGTGCCACTTCCAGTGTCCCTTCAGATACCTTGTTCCAATGCCGCTAATGACTCTTCTGGTTGAGGTGAATAAACAGCTATTCTTGTAAGAAATTTTACGATGATCACGTTTGTACCACATATTATGGGCTTCGGAATACATCTAAACCCCCTTTTCGGGGAAAACCATTTTTTCAACGATAATTTACGCAAAAAATGATACCAACATTGTAAGTGTCCATGACGGGCTATGAAGTTGGACTTGCCATTTAGTTTAGATCACGATGAATGCAATCCGACCGGAGCGACCACTGCGACCCACCGTTTACCACACATTCATGTGAACAGGTTTGACAATCATTAATGTTGTTTGGTAGGCAGGTAATTTTCCTAATCAAACGATATGAGATTCTGAGGTAATGATTAAATTTGATAAATTGTTCAATCTTCTCGAAGAACCATCTTCAACTTTGAAGGAAAGAGTATAAGACTGACTAGGCGTTAATTCAAAGAATTTAGACAGAGCACAGTATTGGTATAGTAAAATTAGAAAATATATATTTCAAACAATATAGCATTTATAGATGAAATAAGCGTAATGTTAATTTTAATGTCGGTCAAATCAACCCCTTTTCCCAAAATATGAAAGGTGAAACATGAATGCTACTCACTGGTGCACCAGATTTTTTACCCCAATAGGCGGCACTATCCTTCTGTAGGCGCGAGGCAGAAGGGAAAATCCATTCGCCGAGAGTCCCAGATGATCGGGTTGGGCACCTCCTTCTCCTCGAGACGATCCGTAGCTGTCCGTAACCAAAGGATCAGCCGCTTGGAATCCGAAATGGGTAGTCCGTTCAACAGGTGGAACCTAGGTGAGTCAGCAGGGGGACGGAATTTCCGAAAATCTTTCAGATCTCCACTTGGCGAGTGCAGGAAGATTTTCTTCAATCGACAACTATGCCAATAAACAATTAATTGGAGCTTGCTCAGCACAACTAGATAATTTAAAACTGCGCAAATTGAAATGATAAACTGAAGGGGTGATAATGGCGATGATAGCGTGGTTGTAATATTGAAAAAAACTGGAAAAGTGATCAGCTGAGAATAATTGCGGAAGTGTCCAGTTGAGCCCAGCATCGTACAGAATCTCTTCGTGATGGCTTGCAAAAAATTTGGCACTTCACTCAATTTTAACTCTCCCCTTCACTCAAATAATTCTAGATTAATTTAAGATAAATTTTAGGAGCAATAACTATATAAATTTAGCCTAAGTGGGCTCTTGATCCGGTACTTTGCCGTTTTAACCCCCCCCCCAGTCTGTTTCACGACTTTCGCGACTGTTTCACAAACACCCGATGTTCCTAGACCCCGCTTGCTTGGGTCCAATGTCTTCCCGATGAACCGGTTGGTTTACCGGTTGGAATGTGATGGCCACGCCAATTTGTTTCAACAAATCCTCACCGACATCGGCAACTTCTGAAAACACGGTAATTCTTTTTTCCTTCTTTTTTTTTTTTTTTAAATAATAGGTACCTATAATTTCTTCCCACAGCTTGAAATTGTCACCAATTCTACGTAAATATGTAATCTAAGTAAGAAGCCTAGAAACATCGGGCGGGCGTGAAACAGTCGCAAAAGTCGTGAAACAGACTTGGGGGGGGGGGGGGGGTTATAACGGAAAAGTACCCTTGATCCAAGCGGGACATCAATTACATGATCGTGGCCACCTCAACAGGAGGTTGTGGTTGTTTATCTTTTACCGAGTGATTAGTATTTAATTACGAAAATGTTGCCGGGTATAAAAACAAAGTGATTAGTGCTTTAGGTAATTAAGATGATGCTAAGAATGATGATTATGAAAAGGTAAGCTGCCTCTTGTTGTAAAATAAAATGTCTACTGCGCAAACAAATCATTGCGCAACAAACTCACTAACTGAATTTAAATTTTCATTTTATTGAATATTTCAATTAACGAATAATTCATACTAACATATTAAATCAAATGTTTATGAAAGAATATTTTTTCAAAGAAATAAAAAGCAGAGTTGTTAAAAAAGTAATTCGATTAACCATTACTAATTCCAATTACTAATGAAGAAAGGTAATCGCGATTACAATTCCAATTAGGTACTGTAATGGTAATCGGTCGGTCAATTACATTTTCCAAATACAAGTAATCGTAATGGTTTTTTCAATTACCATTACTTGTAATCGGAATGAGTAATCGTCATTCCGATTAGGTACTATTAAAGAATCGGAATCGTAATCGCGGTAATTCGATTACTTTTTTCAATCCGATTACTCGATCCAAAATGCAATGGCATTGCTGCATCCACTTAGGCATGTGGAGTACCAATTTGCTTATTAGCATTTCAAGGCATGCTTGGAAATGTCTGTCCACTGTTGACCATTGGCCATCCAGAGGTTAATATTTCCCAGACACAAAAGGTGATAGAAAATCTGTTATTTCGCAGCCTCACTCCATCATTATTCTAGTTGTCTCATCCTCAGCGAAAAAAAGACAAGAACAAAAACGCTGCAAATGATTTCACAAGGGTTTATTATTGTTTATACCCTGCTCCCTCTCCCGAAATCTTTCCCTATAGGTATTGGACATATACCTGTGAAAAAGATTAGAAAGTTGGGGGGGGGGGGGGGGGGGAATCTAATGGAATTATGAAGTCCTACCTAAGTACCGAAAATGAAGAAAAAAAATTGAGGACCAAAAAAAAGTTGGGGCAAAAAAAAAAAAAAAAAAAAAAAAAAGGAAAAAGAAATTGTAAAAAATGAAAAAACAAATCATTGAAAAAATAGGTATCTACCAAAAATGAAAAAAAAGTCGGGGACCAAAAAAAAGTACTTAGGTGAAAAAAAAAAAAAAATGTTTCGCCAATACCCATATCTTGATGGCAAGCCTAGGTATGTTTTTGAGCTTGTGTAGTCGTAGTGTAGTGCCCGCTGATGTAGAGGTAATCTAGTCTTATGTTGGTCTAGTCGTAGTTGAGTGTCCATAGTCTAGTCCAAATGGATTCAGAAATAAGAAAATGATGAAAGTATCTTCTTAAATTACCTCTACCCATCAAAAGCTTTTCAGCTTAAAAAAAAAAAGATTTTACTCCGAAGTTTCACGTGTTTCGAATTCATCTGTGCGTGAATATTAACTGTTAAATTACACGGCAACACCCATGTAATGTAAACAACTCCCTATTTACGGTTTAATTTCAGAGGCCACATGAATGAAAAACAACGATTTTGCCATCATTTTGGTTGATATTTCGGCTCCTGGTCATCGGATCCACTAGTTTGCCAAAATGGGCAAATGTAGACCCTTTCCACTACGATTTACTGAAAACCTTTAGTCTCTAGGTGGCCAGGGTGCCGAGATCTCGATGGAACGGACAGACAGACGGAAAGATAAGGGTATATCTAACAAATTTTGGTTACGCTAAAAACTGGGACAAGAAAACTAAAATTTACGACCATTTTGCACATTGATACACTTGGAAATTGAATTTTCGTTGTCTGAGTAACTCCGATTCGGGACTCATCTCAAACGATTCAGCGTCCCCGCCCCCATAATTCCCCGCCATGTTTGGGGATCGGGCTAGCTAGATAGGAGGATTTGCAAGACCCCAAATAACGGAGTCTGTGTGTGAAAATTCGGATTATTAAAAAATTGGAGTTTTAAGAAAGTTGCCAGATACGGCTAATGATAGATTGCTCCAGCAATCAGAAAGAGCTCATAGATTAATACTTGGAGCAAATCGACCACCTGGCCTCAATTTAAACGATTAACTCAAGGTATTGAACACTGCAAAAATTAATAATCGTTTCAGCCAGCATCTCAGCCTTGGATACGAGTTTTTCCCAAGCAATCAGGACGCAAGAAAATATTCATTTCTCCTACTATATTCTATATCTGTGACCAAGATTTTCATCGAAATATTAGATTTTTCTTTCTTTCGTCTTTATCTGTGGAATTTCTTTCCTAAATTAATTATATATATATATATTTATTTATTTATTTATTTATTTATTTATTTATTTATGTGTCATTCCAACTCTCCACTAATTGAGATACTCTAACTCTCCTCAGGATTGAGATAAAAATTCTGTTTTTGCGCCAAAAAATCAAGCTTTTCAAACGAAAGGTGAGTTCGTTGGTCAGCACTTTTTGTGCACAATAATTTGGTCAAATTTCAAAAAAATGAATAAAAAATAAAATGGCTAAAAACTTCTACAAATCGTTAAATTTATATTGTTTGGTAGAATATTGCTGAAATAAAGTTTATTAACTATAAATTAGAACATTCAAAAATTTATGTGCAAAATTATGCTAGAAAATGTACTTAAAAGTCATTAAAATATGCTAATAAATCGATAAAAATTGCATTAAAAGCTAAAAATTCAAAACAACTATTTGAATAGGAGATTATTTAGATTACGTATTTTCCCATAAAATTATTAGTCAACAATTTCCTTGCACTCAACAAGCTCAAATTTCACAAGCTAACATTATACAATACGATAATTTACGAAAATTCGCTCATACAATCATGCTGCACGACCGAAACTTTTTTTTTCCGATTTTTTCCTAGATTTGTTGAAATCTGACAGATTTGTTCTGCTAAAAGGGTGTCGTCCAAAGAACTTATCCTGCCTTTTAGCGAATTTGCGTAGATAATGAAGCTATTGCAATGGCTCCAAATACTCTTCATTGGAATCCGTTTTGTGGCACTCTGAAACGATTCCAGAATTTCCAGAGCTAAACGTATGTGTGTTAGCAGAATTTTTGTCAACAAAAAGTGTATCAACGATGAACTAGACCATTAAAAAATGTATGCGAAAATGACGAAATGACGTATAGGTAATTGTTTCAGAATGTCTCAAAACGTCGGATGCCCAAGAAAAAATTTTTGGAATCTTTTTATTTTAATGTTTTTAGAAACATTACATAAGCTTCATCTCCTACAAAATTCGCTAAACGTAGGTAATAATATTTTGAATTCGGGCGTTGCGAGAATAGGACGCTCCAGGGCCAAGGACAATATCTTGGAGTTCCGCCTTAAAACTACTCCTAGGTCCGGGAAGTGGGGCACGGAGTTTAAACTACCCCTTGGCCGCTGGCGGGGTGGATTGAAACCACCCTCCCGTATCAGGAAGACGAAGGGCGAAAATTCCCCTTTGTGAACCTTGTTGGGACCGCACCCCGGCGCAAACCACCCCCGCGCTCCAGTACCGACCCCTTGTACCTTCTCCTCGCTCCCGTGTACCATCGCCCTCGCCCCTGATAACCGCCTCTCATCCCCCTGATAACCACCCCTCTGCCCCCTGATATCCTCCCTTTTCCACCCCTTCGGCGGCGGGAGTGGTGGGGAGGGGATGCGCCTCAGTCCGCGTTCATCCCCCGCGTAGTCGTCATGTCCTGGGAGAGCCTCAACTCGAGGGACTATTTCACGTAAGTTCCCCTCTTTATCGTAAATTAAAAATTCAATAGAATCCGAATGAAAATAAAACGTACAGACCGTGCAGCACGACTCAACAAACTAACATGTGGATGAAACTGATAAAAATAGGTATTATCAATTTTGAAATAAAATTCGAATTTTTCCATTAGAGGCCAAACCAAACTCTAAACAGGTCTCAAATACCAGAATGTATTGTTCAATTCAGAAAAATATTTAGGTTTATAATATTAGTCGTGATTGATTCTGTCTTTAGGAGTTTGGGAAACCGATTTTACCCCCATGACTGGTCCAAAAATGTTATTCTGCCCTCAGTTTATAATTCAGTAATTTGTATAGTAGGTATATATTGTTGTATTGCAGAACGTGCCGATATTCGAATAAAATGTTGTTTATTCACAATTATTACAATATTGAAAAATAATCGAATACTCTAATAGAATAATTATTTTGATAGATTCTCTATACAATAATGAGTGTGCCTACGTATTGATTAAAAAACGCCTATTTTTTCCAATTGTCATTGTTAATTTGTTCTATGGTGGGGAAGTGATAATTTACACTCTTGTTGTGGAGAGAAACAAAATCGTCACGCAGCTTCTCGTACTTAGTAGTATGTTTGTTGTTGACTGACTTACTACAGTTGTGAGTCCCTATCTGGAGAAGGCATCGCTTGAATTAACTTTGGACGTGCGATTTTTTTAGAGTTTACGGTGCTAGACACTAGGAAAATTTATTGAAGGAATATAAGGACTGGATTTTTCATGGTAACCATTATTCCCCGCCAGATCCCTTTTCTGTGTATGATGTTTTTCTTGCGTATTTTTCTTTCATTTTCTATTTGAAATTTATAATTAGATTTTCGTATTTAGCATATGGGTGATTCTCACAGAAAAGGTCAGTTTTGAGTTTGACTTTTGAAAAAAGAAAAAGTGATCGAATCGAGCTGAAAAAAATCACAGATGCTCTCTATATCGTATGTATCGAAATTCGAAGCAAATCCAAACAGTAGCGCTTTTATTAATTCAGAAAAAAAAATATTTAAAAATTTAGGCGGACAGGTCGATGATGCTACCCGTTGATTCTCACCATTTGCATCACCACCCTGTCCTGGCATCATAAAAGGAAAATTTGCTATAACTGCCAAGAAACGTTAACCCTCAACATTTCAAGTCAAAAGACCGAAAAACGTGACCACTGTAGGGCGAATCCAACAAACGAAGAATGACAGAAATTCTCGAATTAGTCCTAGTAGACCTTCACAACGTTCGGCTAAGTAGATATGTGTTTTGAATGGTTAATACGAGAATATTGGATTACTAAATGCGAGAATACGGGAATACTAGAAAATCCAAAAAATATAATAGATTTGCCTTTTTCCTCATCGTCCTGCCCTTTTCGTCATCGTCCTGTCTTCGAATTTTCAGGAGAGGACAGGTCGATGATGGACAGGTCGATGACGATTCTTCAGTTTTTCTCAAATGTTTCACCTTGTGGCAAGCTTTTTCCCAAATTTGGCATATAACATGAAACTAGACCGTTCGGTGCACGATAAAAATACCATAAGAAAAAATTGAGTTCATGTACTCACTTAAAAAAAGTGGACAGGTTTTTGACGATTGTGATTGACCAACCCACGGTCCAGCACACATCTGCTCCCGCTGATGACCACGAGTTGACTGAATTAAAACGAATGGTGGTTTTTCTGGTAACTGAGAAGCGCGCGAATAAAAAAAGCGGCAAAAAACCCGCTAAAATACAATTGTGACCGCGAAAATTCGAAAAACAATATTGGACAGGTCGATGACGGCGATGCTCCGGACACACATATTTTCATCCAAATACACTTTTCTAGCGGTTCTACATTAATTTTATAGATCAGAAACGCATCTCAGAAATCATACTGATGTAGAAAAATTGAATAAAATCCAAACTCAAAAGCGGAAAGACCTTTAATTAAAGTTTGAAGTTGGGAAGGTCGCATTGGGACAGGACAGGTCGATGACGATTTGACTATATTTAGTTAATTTTCCATTTAAAGGAATAAACATAACCTAAAAATGGAAAAAAAGGTTCTAGATAAAAACTTATACTACAATTTAAGACCTTCGCCAGCTCCCAAATCCTTATTGGGTCGCCGCAACTTGTCCGGACATCACTTCTGCCCCTTTCTGTGAGAATCACCCATATCTTAAATGACTAAGTATATCACTGATGAGTACATAACTTCTGAAATGTGTGTGCATAAAAATAATTTTTAAATTACTCACACCCAAAGAGCACACAGTCTTGTGCTGAGAGCTCATAATATAAAATCAAATCTTTTTTTATTCCTGATGATATCTGAATTTAAGATTGAAATGAAAAATCCGTTATTTGTACTCAATTCTTAAACTTTGCTAGCAGAATCACTATAAAGGTTATATAGAACTGTTCTGCTATAAAACATCGAAAAAATTGTTTTTATTTTTTACGTTTGTCTGCCGTAAATTGAAATGTAAACCAATTTTGTACGAAAACAGCAAAAATTTTGTAAAATAAAAAAAGATTAAAATCACTGATAATTTCTCGCAGCACGACTGGATTATTACTTTCCGTACAAGATCTGAATGATAAAGAGACAATAATTCTATTGTACAAAGACAAATTTTTTGTAATTGCACCGAGAAACAAGAAAAGTTTATTTTTCTCTTAGGGAAACCAAAAAAATGGGTTGAAAACGGCATTTTTGCACTTCAACAACATTTTCTCAAGTGAAAAAGGATTTTGATAGGTACTCATTAAGTACAAATGGTATCCAATGCCCCCACACCCTCTAAGAATTAGCTGATTAATACCTTGTACCATATGTTTACGATAAAATAACAATATTGCAGAACTATTTTCAGGAGCTGAAGGTGGAAAATATTGGAACATGACTGAGAATAACACTAGAACCTAAGTTAATAGGTATAGTCTGGAGAGGGCTCTATAGAATCGTAAATAATTTTTTTATCCGAGGCCTGTCGTTGGTATTAATAATTGTTCTAGATATCAACTAAAAGGAAATAATGTCATTTGTGAGAACTAATTGGTTTTTGTAAGTAAAATCATAAATCACCTGGTATAGGCAAATGAGATCAATATGACTTGTACAACTTTGGGTACGGGGTCAATTCGTCATGTCTCGCATGATGTAACGAATGATTGGATCAGTACTGAAAGTGATAAGAAATAACAAAGAAAAAAAAAGAGGAATCACAAAATTAAGTAAGAATTACGAAGTTTACGAAGAAGTCGAGCCCTTGACTTCCAGGAGACAGGGCGGGAACAACACTCTTCAGGCATTCCAGAAATATCAACCACTTGGACTCCGTATTCTCGTCAACGTAAATAATATTATCCTCGTTATCTGAACATAAATCATCTAAGAGAAAACGAATCTCTTCATCAGTGAACACCTGCAAGTATCAAAAGAATGAATGAATGAAAAATGAATAAAAACATGTTTTTATTTTGAAAGAAATATAATTTTAATATTGGTAATATTTATAGACATGCGTAATCTTAGCCATAGATGACTGTTTGATGATGAGTTTGCCTTACTCTTATAAATGGCTTTAAACAAAATACATAATATACATTGTCAAGATAGAAATAATTAGGGCCACGATACAAATAATAATTGTGAACCAACATTACACATAACAGAGTTCCGTACACTCCGCAAATCACTTAATAATCAATAACAACAACGCCTCCAAATCTATACATAAAACGATATAATTGGCATCTAAAAAAGGCCAATGATTATTAAATTAAGTTCGATTATCATACCCACATTAAAATTCTAATTATCGGACCCAGTCAACACCAAATACGCCTCCCAAATCAGTTCTCCAGTACCCAAGTACCGCCGTCTCACGCCACCCAATGCTGTGCATCTCCCGATAATGTGATAAGCATTTTCCACTTCCTGACCGCTACACAAATCACAAGTCTGTGCATTGGTTCCATATGGCCTATATTTGAGGGTCAAAAGGTCGCCCCTAATCTTAATAGCCCATCTGCTCTACTGGAAGCTTCGAAGTTGACTGAGATACCACTTCACCATTACCACACGTAAGAGCAAGATACTGAGGGTGGTTTCGCTACTGTCTCATCTTTTCCTTAAGTTTTGCATAAATTATTTCACAAACTGTTATATTGTAGGTACTAGAAACACGGCAGAATATGTGAAACAAACACTTTTGGTTTATTATTTCCAATAATAAGCCTATGTGATCGTGTAGCAAAAAATTTTTATAACCCCCCCCCTCAAACTTTGTCACTTTACGTTTCAAGGTGCGTAGAATCCAAATTTGAAATGTCCGTCCGCCGTCCGCCGTTCGCCGTCCGGGCCATAAAAGGCCTAAGAATTGACTTAGAAAACCTGTTCTTTCGCACACAGACTCCATTTGGGGTCTAGTTGGTCCTAACGTTTAACCATCCCGATCGCTTTACTCGCATAGATTCTATGGGCCAAAAACGGGCGAAAAAATGTATTTTTCGACGCGCGCACGCCTGGCACGCCTGGCAGGGGGTCACGGTGGGTGGAGAGGGGGGGGGGGGAGGTGAGCCGGGGGGGGGGGGGGGGGGGTGGAGTGAGAGGAGGCGCCGGCGCCGCGGCACCTTGTGGTGGGTACGGCGCCGGCGTTCCTCCCAGGCATGAATATGTTTTTTTCAAGGTCATATTTGTGTGTTAATACCAAAGCTTTTCCTACGCATATTTAATAACATATCCTCTCGACTTTTCGTACGTACTTAGATAATGATATTATTAAGGCAATAACTATTTGAATAGATAGGAGCTCAAATCGAGAAATATAAACACGCGTATATAATTATAGAAGTATAGGTTGTGGCAACTCGAAGTAGGACACGCCGAGGAGTCTGAACGGGCCTTATGACGTACGCTAGCCAACTAAAATTACGATCATACTCAATTGAAAAAATAATAAACCTTTGTGAAATAATTTGCAGCGTTTTTATTTTTATTTCACACAAAAACTAATTGGTTGATACCTAATTTGAGAACAGACACACAATGCAAAAATTATTTTTCACCACTTGTGGTTCTGTATCCAAGGCTGGACATTTAATAATAATGTGAGTGACTTTCAATACTCCCCCTCACGAGCATTCCTTCATTCCAAGTTGTTCTCTGAACAAGATGAATTTCGCTCCTGCCAGTGGCTTGGTGAAGATATCAGCGACCCGTTTCTTCTGTCGGGCAATAGTAGATTTTTATATCGCCTTGTTCGATTGTGTCCCGGATAAAATGCTCCTTCAATGCGATGTGCTTTGATTTGGAATTCACAATTTGATTTGACGCCCAGCTTAGTGCCGCTTGATTGTCTGTTTGGATCCCAATCGTTGGTTGCTTGATGACCACGTGGCCGATGAGATTTTTTAGTGCATCGCTTCTCATGCAGTTACACTCAGTGCCATGTACTCGCTTTCTGCTGTAGATTGCGTGACTGTTCTTTGTTTCTTAGCTTCCCAGCTAATACATGCACCTCCGAATAAGAAACAATGCCCAGTGTAGGACCTTCCATCGAAGCAGTTGCCCCAATTCGCATCAGACATTCCAGCGATGTTCAAAGACCCTGTTTTATGGAATTCGAGTCCCAGAGTTTTTGTCCCCTTTAGGTATCTCAAGACTCGTTTTGCAGCTGCCCAATGCTCACTTCGATAAAGTCTCCTCTTCCGTTCCAAGTTACATACCTCCGAGCATGTCAAATGATTTGACTTCTTTTGTGATTTTTTCACCATCCTCTTCTTCTGGATTGGTTTCAATTTCTTCAATATTCTCTCTTTTCTTTTCTTGATTTACTATTTCCTGATTAGGAATGTATATTTCACAATTGTAATTATCGTTATTTTCTGTTATTGATTCATTTTTATCATCATTAAAATACAAGTTTATTATTTTTACTTCTCTGCTAACGACAACCTCCTTTCTATTTGGGACCCATATCCTGTATGCTTTTGACAGTTCAGAATATCCAACTAATATTCCTTCTAATGCTCTCGATTCAAATTTTCCTTTGTTTCTCTTGTTGAGAACAAATGATTTTGTTCCAAAAATTTGTAGGTGGCGAACTGATGGCTTTCTACCAACCCATTTTTCGTATGGAGTTTGTCCATTTATGGAGCTAGATGGACTGCGATTTATAAGATAATTTGCACAATAAATTGGTCCAGCCCATAGAAAATTTGGTAAATTTGCTTCAAGCAACAAGCATCGTGCCTTGTCCAAAAGAGTACGATTTTTTCATTCTGCAAGACCTTTTTGCTGAGGGGTATAAGGTGCAGATAAACGACGTTTGATTCCACAGTCAGACAAAAATTTGTTAAATTCTGAATTTAAATACTCCGTTCCATTATCTGTTTGTAAGTATTTAATTTTTCGACCTGTGAAATTTTCTGATTCATTTTTTAATTCCTTGAAATGTGATAGGACTTCATTTTTGTTTTTCATGAAATAAACTCTTGAGTATCTACTATGATCGTCTATGAACGTCACGAAATATCTACATCCTTTGGGTGTTCGACTTCTCATAGGACCTACAACATCTGAATGTATTATTTCGAGTTTTTCAGTCGAACGCTCTTCAGATTTCTTCGGGAATGGTTTTATAGTTATCTTCCCCTTGATACACGTTTCACATTCAGCTAGGTTTTCATTTGGATTAAAATTTAGACCTTCAAGTTTTTCATTTTTTAATGCCAATTTGAGATCAGATTCGTTTAGGTGAGCCAATTTTTTGTGCCAAGTTAATATTTTGTTTTAAGTTTTTACTGAATTTGATTTTTCGGTTATTGATCTGTCCTTAATGTAGTGAAGCCCATTTTGGTTTATTATTTCCAATAATAAGCCTATGTGATCGTGTAGCAAAAAATTTTTATAACCCCCCCTCAAACTTTGTCACTTTACGTTTCAAGGTACGTAGAATCCAAATTTGAAATGTCCGTCCGCCGTCCGCCGTTCGCCGTCCGCCGTTCGCCGTCCGGGCCATAAAAGGCCTAAGAATTGACTTAAAAAACCCGTTCTTTCGCACATAGACTCCATTTGGGGTCTAGTTGGTCCTAACGTTTAACCATCCCGATCGCTTTACTCGCATAGATGCTATGGGCCAAAAACGGGCAAAAAGTGTCTTTTTCTACGCGCGCACGCCTGGCACGCTTGGCAGGGGGTCACGGTGGGCGGTGAGGGGGGTGAGCGGGGGGGTGGAGTGAGAGGAGGCGCCGGCGCCGTGACACCTTGTGGTGGGTACGGCGCCGGCGTTCCTTCGAGGCATGAATATATGTTTTTTTCAAGATCATATTTGTGTGTTAATACCAAAGCTTTTCCTACGCATATTTAATAACATATCCTCTCGACTTTTCGTACGTACTTAGATAATGATATTATTAAGGCAATAACTATTTGAATAGATAAGAGCTCAAATCGAGAAATATAAACATGCGTATATAATTATAGAAGTATAGGTTGTGGCAACTCGAAATAGGACACGCCGAGGAGTCTGGACGGGCCTTATGACGTACGCTAGCCAACTAAAACTATGATCATACTCAATTGAAAAAATAATAAACCTTTGTGAAATAATTTGCAGCGTTTTTTCTGTTAGCTTCTACAATAAAATTTCCCTGATCGTCTAATATTTTCGCGCTTTCCTTTTTGAAAACAACTGTGAACCCTTTGTCAGTAATTTTTCCTACTGAAAGTAAATTAGATTTCAAATTTGGGACTAAAAGTGTATTTGGTAAATTATTCAATCCTTCATTTTTTGTTTCTATTTTGACTATACCTTTACCCGAAATTTCAGCTTTGTGTCCTTTAGACGCGAGTTGTACTCCTCCAGCACTCGATGATGCAACGGAAACAAATTTTGACTTGTCTAAACACATGTGATGTGGTCCCACTGTCCAGACACCGCATCATGTCATTTCTAAATTCTGAATTAGCTACATTTAGGCATACGTCTTCAATTTTGAATGTTGAATCTTTCTTTTTACTCCAACATTGTCCAGTTGAATGATTAGTTTTACCACAATTACTGCATTTCTTTCCCGTTTTGTTGTTTGACCATGGGTGGCGGGTTTTGTCGTTATAATTAGTTTTCTTGAATGGTTGGAGTGGTCCTTTGTTGCTGTATAAGGTTTCTTCACTCATTGAACGAAGTTCATCGTTACCTCGAGCTTCTGATTCTTCCAGAATCTTCACTCTGAGTTCAGATGGCGTCGGAAGTTTGTCCCTACTTTCAATTGCAACCCTGAAATTCTCATAAGATGGTGTTAAGCTATACAACATCATAATCCTCAATAAATTGTCATTTATATCTATATCCATATCTTTCAATTTGTCAACGGCATCAAAGAAACCACTTAGATGCTCTCGGACACTTTCACCTTCTTTCATTTTTTGCAATACTAGTCGCTTTAATAAAGTGGCTTTGCGAGCTGGTCCTTCACTTTGATGAATCCCCTTCAGGGTATCCCAAATCTGTTTGGAAGTAGTACAGTTTTTTATTTGCTTCAGCTCACTAGGTGCAATCATTAGGATAAGATCGGATTTTGCTGTTAAGTCTTCTGTTCTCCATGCTTTTTTCGTTTTTTCATCTGCTGTGTCATCTGGTTTAGGTGTTTCGCCCGAAATATACTCCCACAATCGACTACGATTGAAAATAGCTTCGGCTTGAATTTTCCATGTATCGTAATTGTCTTTTACTAGCGGATCTATTTTGTAATCACTTAGAGCCATTTCGTTTACTCCTTTCTTCCTGCGTCCTGGTTGCCCAAAACCTGTTATATTGTAGGTACTAGAAACACGGCACAATATGTGAAACAAACACTTTTTATTTTTATTTTACACAAAAACTAATTGGTTGATACCTAATTTGAGAACAGACACAATGCAAAAATTATTTTTCACCCCTTGTGGTTCTGCATCCAAGGCAGGACATTTAATAATAATAATAATAATGGGAGTGACTTTCAATACAAACAATCTCCTTCCTTTTCTCCGTTAGCTGTTTCCACACACCAAGGTCTGTCTGTGGCGTCAAAGGTCTGTATGTTGTACTTATTCCTCAAGTACCGAATTGCATTCGGAGTGTATAAACAAAGATCGGTTTCAACTGGGTTTCTAAAAACAAGATACCTATAATCTGGCATGCACCGTGGCAGGAAATAATTTTTGATGAAAAAACGTAGAATCGATTTTATACAGTCGTTATATGCACGGAAAGCCCAATACCTGCGACGAACAGCACAAGATCGATCTCGCAACATCATCGAAAACTTTCACCTTTTTTAAGAACGAAATTTGGGAATGTGACAAATAAATTCTTCCACATAGTCGCAATAGCGAGCTTTGCCGTTGAACTCTTTTCTCGTAGATGCGGTGTAAACGTGAGAGTTGACGTCAGTTAGACTCCCAAATAAACGTAACTATTGACTACTTCTATATTCTGACCTCGAAACCACCATTTTTCTTTCTTACTATGCCTTCCACCGTTTTTGAAAACCATAATTTTGTATTTCGATAAATTCAAATCCAAACTCCTTGCTGAACAGTATTCATCAAGCTTATCAATCATAACTTGCAGACCAATCACACTGGATGACAAGACACACATCAGCACACATCATCAGCATACGATATATATGTCTGACCTCTCGGTCACCCACCCACACACCATCTCCCAAAAAATCATGAAGGTCATTTATAAATAAAGCAAATGAAGTCGGTGAAAGTAGGCATCCCTGTTTAACACCTGAAACTGTCTGGAAACGTTCAAAACAGGCCGAACCATCAATACGAGTGTTAGTAAGTAGGTTCCAATTCTTAAACACCGACACGACTGCCCAATATTCTTCAGAATATGTGACGTTTTCCAAACGTTTACTTGTATGCTGATGAGCATCTGCCAAATTCTGACGTTCGCATCTCCAATAAAGACAATATTTGTATCCAAATTATCCTGTACTAAGTTAATTAGATTTAAAAAATCCTTCTACCACCTGTTCTGGATTAAATAAATCGGGACAATGCCGAACGCCTCTCCCCTCAGTTCCACGTTCGCAAAAACGTAATCAAAATCACTACATACCTACTGTAAATTACAAATCGTACCTCGCCCACAGGCCGCCGAAATTCCCCCACTTGCCCTTCCAAATTTAGAAATTTCCTCAGCTCCCACCCATGAAGTATGATAATCCTCAAAAATAATTTTCAAATTTATAATAATCAACTTCAATCACATGAGTTTCGACGCGTACCAAAATTTCATATTTAAAGATAAATTTAAAAAATCCAGGGTCCGCAATTCCGGGCTTAAGCCCATTTACGTTCTATCCCATGATTCTTGAGTAATGCTCTTCTGATGGCGGGGCCAGAGCTCGCTGCTATATGCTTCCAACTTCCAATGATGAACCTGACGCTCCCTAATTCAGTTGGACAACGTAATATTTCTCCCGCCTTGATACCGTCCACGAATCCAGACAAATCCTTCCCGGTCTGAGTTTTCAGCGCAATAACAGCTTTCTCTTTATTCGAGTTCACTAGCTCTTTTACATTATTCCAATAAAATCGGACCTTGTTAACCAACAATATATTGTTTCGAACGGCTGTATCAACCCCCTTCCCCTTACGCCTCTTCAGCTCATTCATAACTGCCAACAGTTTTTGGCGTTTTCAAGTACCATAGTAAGTAAGGTCGCGTGAATGATGAGAATAACACAAAGGAAAATTAATAATAAACAAAAATAAAGTACGAAATCAGTCTTACCTTTCCCGATTAAACTATTTCTGCATGAAAAAAACCAAATGCTGTCCAATGTCACATACCTAGAATGAAAAGGAGAGAACGTAGCTCACTCTGGTGATCAGGGAAGAGCCCATCATTTTATTCGTTTCTCTATGTCCCTATCAACTCTCAAATTCCTAGGGTGGATAGGAAAGAATTTAGCTACCTAGTTCAGCTGATTTGGTTGGAACCCGTCATTGAATTCGTCTTATAATAGCCTTTTTCTCTTCTTGCAATTGGTACTGGTAACCCGTTTCTCTTACCTCCATATAACGTTAGCTACGTTAAAACTGTTCCCGACCAAGATTGCTACAGTTACGAGTAATAAGGCGTTTTTAATATCAATTTTGATGATCTATCTTTACGAATAGAAAATGCTCGGCTCCCACCAAAATCGTTTTGGAATCATTGAATTTGATATCGAAAGTCCTTTACGCCTGAAACCCACCATGATGATATCTTATATTGTTTATTTAAAAAAAAAAAAAAAAAAAAAAAAAAAAAAGTTTATTGCTTTGAAGCAATGAAATTGTCGAAGTGAATCGCATTCCAAAATCGGAGCCAGTGAATATTGTCAACGTTTACCCGCACAGATTCCTCTTCCGGATGCTCTACAGGCTATTGAAAAGATTTCAATGGACGAATGGCAGGATTGGTATAACGAGTATTCCCTCGAAAAAGGAATCCACCACTACACGTTAATGGGACGAGTGGAAAAACGCCCCAAACTCCTTAACATGCGACTACCACGAAGAGAGTTGATCCAAATAATTCGCTTGAGAACTGGACATGGCCAAATAAACCGATGCCGCTTCCTGATCGACCTCAGCAATACACCATATTGTGATTACTGCGAAGATACAGTGGACGATGTTGTTCATAGAGTGGAACATTGCCCACTTTATGCGGAAGAAAGAGCGGCATTGTCACCCATTAAAAACGACCAAAACCTCACACTGTACCTTCGACACGCTACAAACAGTGACTACAAAAAACTGATTACGTATATGAAGACAGCTGGAATAGTCTTGTGACAAGTGTAGTTTTAATTCATGATTTAATTTTATTTATGAACCGACTGAAGATGTAAATAGTTCAAATGTAAACTCAACTGGTTATATGTTACGTTGTAGCACAACCAAAAAAGGGGAAAAAAAAAAAAAAAAAAAAAAAAAAAAAAAAAAAAAAAAAAAAAAAGGCTGGAAGGGGTGAGTGGCGAAATTTCTATGTTGCCTATCTTCCTCTCTGGTGCTCAAAGGGCATGCTGTCAAAACAGCATTAAAATCGGTTCATAATTTATTGTGGTCGCGCATAAAGGACATACAATCAAACATACATAATTTGATTCTTGCAGATATAGATTCATATGATCTTAGTTACGTTAAAACTTTTCCCGACAAACACTGCTGCAGTTAAAAAGGCGTTTTGATTATCAATTTTTGAAGATATATCTTTACGAATGAAAAAAGCTCGGCTTGACCTCACACAATGGTGATAGAATCGTTGAATTTGCTGTCGAAAGTTCTTTCCTCGTGAAATCATCCATTCCACATTTGACGTGAAAGTTTGACGCATATCTGGTTTTTTCCTAATTACAAAGTTGTTTACCGGGTCCCAGGTGACGTCGTTAGAAAAACCTGAGTTCTTAATGAAGGAGTAGGTATAGAGGACTATAATATAGCCTGAAACCATCCCTGGAACTTGCTCATCAATTCGCGCCCACCCGCATGGAAATAGGCGCAACCGTTTGGTCATCTAGAGCAGACAAACAAACAAACTAATACATGGATATGAATATAGGGATTTGCTAGATGTTTATCAATTAAGAACTAAAGTATTCAAACCCTTATGCACAAAATATGGTGAGCAACGTACTAAAATTTCATTATATGCTAAAAAGTTGATAAAAACTGCAAAAATTCAACAACAAACAAACTGATTCTCTCTTTCAAAATATAATATATGATGGAAGAAAAATTATGTATATATATATATATATATATATATATATATATATATATATATATATATATATATATATATGTATATATATGAGGAGGGTACTTTCAAAAGGGAACATATCCACTCGACAAAATTTTACAGGAAACGCAAAAAACTTATTGCTTACCAAAGGAAAGATTATTTCGCGCTTCAGTGTTATACACTTCTGTAAGACAACATTGAGAATGACATCCTAGAATATGAAGTTCTTTTTATCACAATTGCAAGAGTTACCACCATTTTAAATATGGATATGTGCCCTTATGATAGAAACAGCTGGATATTATGTGCCTTTTTGATAAAAACACTGATCTCATCAGGGGAAAAACTCATTTTTTTTAATGAGAGACAAGATGAAATCAACAACTATTAAAATTTTTTGTTGAACACGTTTATTGGCCTTTGGCTTACATAAAAACAAAAAAGGTTGATTATTCTCTAAAAGGAACCAGGTACCAAAGAAATAAAA
Organism: Adelphocoris suturalis; assembly: GCA_030762985.1. Lineage (NCBI taxonomy): Eukaryota > Metazoa > Arthropoda > Insecta > Hemiptera > Miridae > Adelphocoris > Adelphocoris suturalis. The sequence goes on from CM061040.1 coordinate 103,008,670, forward strand.
AAAAAAACAAAAAAAAAAAACATTATTCCTGTTTTCTAGTAGAAACTAGTTACTAAAAATATATAGAAATTAGTCCTATTCATATTCACTTGTAGAAACTAATTAATAACTAGAGAAAATGACGTGAAAAACGTGAAATCGCTGGAAACGTGCTGCTCAGCTCTCGGAAGAAGAGCCCAAGGAGGCAGTGAGCGACGTCTCATGGTTGTGGATGGAATCTAGCTTAACAACATGCTGACACCTCATACGCGATCTCTTGGCATAATATAGAAATGATAGTTTTCAAACACTCCGCTAGACCTTGTTTTGGATATGTACCTACCATTTTGAAAAAAGTAATGTCCACCTTCACCACAAAGCGATGAAGATGTTCCGTGTTGAATGAAACGTTGGGTATGAGGATGGATATGTTCCGTTTTGGTGAAACACCTACTTTTAACGGCTAATTTCAAGGTGATAAGAGCCATTTTGACTGAAACGGATATTACCATTCGATAGAGATGATCAAAGAGAATGATAATCGCAAAAAAAAAAAAAAAAAAAAAAAAAAAAAAAAAAAAAAATTTGAAGGAAAGTGGATATGTCCCCTTTTGAAAGTAACCTCCTCATTATATGTATGCATGTGTGTGTGTGTGTTTGTTTTTGTTTGAATCTAAATAAACGTCTATTTCCAACTAGCTGGTTTTACAAGCGTTGCCTACTATATGGGAAATGAAATAGGCGAGGGGTTCACATAACTCATGGGGTGCTCCTACTCCACTAGTATTTCCCGCAAAGGGTTAGTAAGATACATCAGTATCATTATGTTCTATCCAGTTACACATTTGTCCTGTAACACGCGAACCAAAGCCAGCCCTAGGTATGAAGGAAGTTGCAAAAGGATGAGGGTAGTGCCTCCAAAAAATGACCACCAGTTGAGGTATGATCCCCTAAAGACGCGGGTGTTGATACCACGGAGTATTTCTGCGAAGATGCCCTGCTCGGGTAACTCCATGGCCCTTCTGTCATGGTTACTTACCTACTTATCAACCAACCCGCCCGGCCCACCAGGCCTGCTCCATATCCACGCAGACACTAACAACCTCGACGTCCAGGTATCATTTGGCAGACCCAACGTGCTTGAAGCCAACAATATCCTGCTTCTTAACTTCGGTCACAGAGCTACCTGAACGGGAACCTGTACCTGAACTTGTCAACCGCAATATGACGTAGGAGCATATCATCCGTTGGTACTGCTGCACCACTAGATAGAGACTCTCCAGTGAGAGATTTGACAACAACATGCACAGCAAAGGATATGTACTGTTCCGTGACTACCTCTAGCAAATTTAGCCACCCGAACTGTGTCAAAGTGTCGATAGCCTGGTAAGAACCCCTCAGGATGCGGGTGGTGATACCAAGAACCACTCCCACTGACCCTCTCGAATGTCCGTCACCTTGCCGTTGGTGGGAAGGCTCAGCCACGGCTCGCACTGTCCATTGCACAATAGTATCTCCTAGGAGTATTCTGGGCAGTGTGAGCTGTTGCACTGGTTACTAAGAACAGACTCCCCCCCCCCCCTCAAGACAAGGTGTGCACGCCGTGCCTATGGTCTGCATGGTGCAGAGGGTAATGTGCACCTCGAACAGCTGCCCCAGGGTACCGGCCCACCCCCTGGGTGTAATTAGGCTTACCCCTTCATGCTGGGCTCTGCGTGGGTGGACCATTTATTTCCCTAGCTTCTCATGGGAACAAAAATGAACCACCCAGAAAAACTATCCAAAAACTCTTCTGACAGTGATGAGATGGGTGGACACACCCTTTCCTCATCACTGACAGAAAGGATAATCAATGATGCTGGGGCATCCCAAACCCCGGCAACAATGGATTGTCACAGCGGTGCTGGTGGCTGCCTGAAAGGGCAAACCACTAACACCGGGCAACCTGGCTGCAAACTCAGTGGTGCTCAGAGGAGAAAAGTGGGTAAGCTGAGGGCTATCAAGCAGGGGGAACCTATTAAACCCCGCAAGAGGCCACACCAAACCAAGCCAATAGGCCAAAGGATGTAAACCCTGCACCTGTGGCCGGGGTAGCTGAGGCTTGGGGCGGATCCACCAATTCTGGAGGGGCAGATACGCATACGAGAGTTGAAAAACCACCTGGATATGGTGGCCCCACTAACCCTGGGCTTGGCAACCCCTTGGCTACAGGGCAGGATGGGGCTGGGGCGGAAACGCAGCGCAAGCGGCTCCATACCCCTCACACAACCCCGCCCTCGGCTACAAAGCAGGAACCAAAGAACCCACGGGAGGCTGCCTTTCTACCACCCCATGAAAAGACTATCTGACGAGGAGGAAAATTTAGTCCTTTCTGCAATTGCACAGGCCACACTTGGGGAGCCTCCGGGCTTGGGGCCACAGTTTACAAAGGGCTATGCCCGCAATGGTGTGGACCACCTGACCAGAGCAAATGATCGGTTGAAAGACTGGCTGGTGGGGCTGGTAAGGGGGGGGGGGGGTGTCCCTGGGATGGAGCTCTCCTATGTGTTGGCCGTGCAAATGATCTGGTGGAGGGTCTACAAAAAGTTGGGGTCTGGATCCCCACTGCCTTTCTCGACACATTCGATGCCAGAAAACTCATTCCTTTGTTTGAGATCCAGAAACCTGGTCTCTCAACAAAAGAGTGGCACCTTTTGACCAGTTGAGTGGAGGGAGATGGACTCGATCTGGTCCTCACCATTGATGTTGACTCTATGGACTGGCTGCCGGGGCACAACCTCCAACCCTTCTTCCAGTTCCATAGGGTCACTGTCAGGTCTCTTACAGCACCTAAATAAATGCTGCAGATTCTTCAAATTCATCTGCAGCACAATAAGGTGGCTACAGCAAATTTATGCTAACTGCATGCAGCTGGCAAATATGAAGTCGCACTCATCCAAGATCCCTGGGTTTCCCGGGGCAGAGTTGCTGGCCTCAATAACACAGGAGAAAAGCTCATTGATAAGCGTAACTGCACTGAAAATGTACGCTCCTGTATTTTTGTCAAAAATGATATCAAATCACTAACCATGTCTGAGTTCTGTTTCAAAGATCTAGTTGCAGTGAAAATCGTTCTCACGGAAGGCAACCATAGGGAGCATATATTCACTGCCTAAGCTTACTTCCCAGGAGATGCAGATACTTCAAGAGGACCTCCACCAGAAGGAGTGGCTAACCTTATTGAAAAATGCCGCAATGATAACATGCAGCTCCTTTTGGGTGCACCATAGCACGTGGGGAAGCACTAACATCAACACACGAGGTGACCTGTAATTTGACTACCTGGTAGCCAAACGGGGCAAACCGGGGGAAACAAACCAACATTCGTAAACTCATCCAGGAAAGAAGTACTCGATATTACCATTACAACCCCTCTACTTGAAAGAAAAATTAGCAAATGGTTCGTATCCGATATCCCCTCCTATTCTGATTGCAGGTACATTGTCGTGGTAATCCAAGGTTTGGGTAAAACACGACAAGTACATAGAGATCCAAGGAAAACGAACTGGAAGAACTACAAGGAGGAAGTAGAGAGCAGGTTGAGAGAAATTCGGAAAAAAATACATAGTAACAAGGATATCGGGGCTCTGGCGCCTCATACAACAATCACACCCTGACAACAACTGGGCCCTCAATAATCCAGGTTTCCTGATGGAATGCGGAACTAGAAGCTGTCAAACGTGAAACTGGCAAGCTGTACAACAGAGCCAAAAAGACCGGCTACTGGGATGCCTACAAAACCAAATTAGCTGAATATTGGAAACTTATCAGAAAAGCAAAAAGGGAAGCATGGAGGAGGTTCTGTGAAGAGGTGAAAAGTGCCTCAGAATGCGCCAGACTCCAGCGAATCCTTGCTAAAGATCCTATCAATCGAATTGGAACACTCATGAAACCAAATGGAGAACATACGTCAACAGCTGGGGAAACTCTGGCACTCATGCTGGCGACCCACTTCCCTGGCTGTTTAGTAATAAATGCTTTAGGTACAGACTCTGGCTCAGTCAGCTCTGAAAGTGGAGGATTGGTGTGGCATTGAGGGCCTAAATGTAAACCCTAACAAAACCACACTTGTAACCTTTACCAGAAAAAGAGATTTGAGGGGCCTTTCTGAACCTCTTCTCTTTAATTCAAGGGTGCCCTTTCAACGTGAGGTTAAATATCTGGGTGTATACCTGGATACAAAACTCACCTGGAATAAACACCTGGGACACATTGCAAACAGATGCAAAGGAGCTCTCATGTGCGTCAAGCGTACAAGTGGGAAACTATGGGGGCTACAACCGCGGATGGTCCTGTGGATATACACCACCATTGTTAGACCCATAATAACATACTGTAGTATTGTATGGTGGCACAAGGCAGGTCAGGTGGGAGCTCGACAAACTCTCACCAGCATCCAGCGACTGGCCTGTCTAACCATCACCGGAGCAATGCATGGTACACCCACAGCAACCATGTAAGTTCTACTGGGCCTACCCCCAGTGGATATCCTCATAAAAGGAGAGGCCATGATGGTCTCCCCGAGGCTGAAATGGAAGGGCTCTTGGGGAAAAACTCCCCACCGAGGTCATACCAATATATTGGAATTCATACAAGAACCACTACTCGACATGGTGGCTGATATCATGCTCAAAACTCTTTCCCAACCTCATCTCTACACGTCAATCATCACAAGAGAGGGGCTATGGGAGAACAAATGCTGCTCCAACGACATCATCTGGTTCACACATGGGACTAAAATGGAAGCAGGAACTGGCGCAGGAATACATGGGGCCAAACCCAGGTGGAACACCTTGTTTCCACTTGGGCAACACACCCCTGTATTCCAGGCAGAAATTGTGGCAATTGAGGCAGCAGCTGCGGAGAGTCTTAGGAGGGTGCATAAAAAAGCCCACATCCGCATCCTCTCTGACAGTCGAGCGTCAATAAAAGCACTAACGGCTCCAAACATCTCGTCCCGAGTGGTATGGTCATGCATGCAAACTCTAAACAACCTAGCCAAACACAACCGGGTTCGCCTGGAGTGGGTGCCGGGGCATAGAGGTATTATTGGTAATGAAAAGGCTATCGAGCTGGCGAGAAGGGGCTCCCAAACCTCATTTGTAGGGCCTGAGCCAGCAGTCGGTTTACCAAAAACTACCTTCAGAAGAACCATCAACACGTGGGTCAACCAACAAACCACTAAAAGATGGTCCAATATTGAAGGACAAGCCCACAGTAAACTTATGGTGGTTGAACACAACACCAAAATTACTGAAGGGCTACTTAGGAAAAACCGTAGGGAACTAAAAACACTGGTTGGCCTTATAACCGGCTTTGCACCCCTACAATTTCACCTACTTCGCATAGGAGTCACAAAAAACTCAACCCTGTGCAGACTATGTGAGGAGACTGACGAAACGGCATCCCACATAATCTTTGAGTGCCCTGCACTCACCCATCGCAGAATTGAACTCTTTGGGGACCAAACCCCAATGAGCTCTATTCAGAGCGAACAATTATTCAAGGGCCTCCCACCCCTCATCAGGGGGCCGAGTCTCTTCGATTAAACAAAAAACTCCCAGGAAAGTACAACAAGCCAACAGGGTTCCGTGCTGGGGGCGCAAAACCCCGCCCTGACACGGTCGCAGCCATGACCTTTATGTTATTGGTCGCCACTCCTTTTAACTCGGAAATCGCTTGCTGTCGGTCATATTTCTGTCACACAAGCTTATCTTAGCCACCAGGTCTGCTCCATGTCCACACTGCCACTGACAACCTGGACATCCAGGATTGTAGCAGACCCATTGGGCTTTATGGCGATGATATCCAGCACTTGCCCTGGTCGCTTGCACGTGATACAGTCCAACCCGAACGGTTGCCCTTTAGACATCCCAACCGCCGGATGACGAAGCACCTGCTATCTGCTTGGCTACTGCATCATGACAGAGAATGCAGCCACCATGAGTCTTTGGACATTGCTGCTCCACATGGTACAGGTTTTCATTTTTACCCCGACAGGCACGGCAAAGGGTGTCTGCAGAGTTGGCTAGAGCAGCCAGCCGGACAGTATGAAAATGGCGAAAGTTGCAGGGCCCAATGCCCTCTGAAGCCCATTCTACCCACTGGGGAAGAAAATAGATATTCAGAGCACTGTCAGAGTTCTTAACATCTACTGACTCATGCAGAGCAGCAAAGAACTCAGCAGATGAGCTGGGCTTTGTAGCAGTTGCTACAAGGGCTTTGTAGCAGTTGCTACAAGGGCTTTGTAGTTGAGTTGCTTAGTCGCACCACAACTGTTACCGGACAAAGTCAATGTCAGCAGCAGTTTGAGTCTCGGCACTGGGGGCATAATGATGGGATGCTGGCTGAGAGAGAGACAATACCGAACCCACCGGCCTTGACTGGTGCGTGAATATAGGCACTTGGGACACCAGGTGGGAAGCCTAGCCAAGAGCACACAGCAGAGAGAACTTCACGATCTAACTCGAGCAGCTTCCTAGCAGTAAGCCTGCCAAAGACTAACCCATAGGTTTGCTTTGGGAGTAAGTATGTGTGAAGGAGGCGCAGCTTCTGCTGTGGCTTCAATGGAGCCTTGGTGACACAAGGTAAAGCTCCACCAAGGTCCACACGGCTTGCCGCTATAGTGGCCACACCCATGAAGTCGACCCCAAGGTACCGCCAGACCTCCAACACGGATCGGGCAGGGATGGAAGTTTGTCCTAAGACAAAACACTCCTCATCCACTACCTTCACCTTATGCTGGCGACCTGACGGGACCAAGGAGACCGACCCACACTTAGCTGGGTTGACCACCAAACCACACCTGGCTAGCTGCTCAGCAAATGCGTTGAGGGAGATCTGCAAGCCCTCACGGGTTTCTGCGAGAAGGATGACATCATCAGCAAAAGCTAATGCACCTACTCGCACCCCAGGGGCGAGATCAAACCCTATTTCAGCTGGCAGCTTACCCAAGGCCGTATCCACGACCAGGTTGAAGAGGAGTGGCGACAGAGGATCCCCCTGGCGTACCCCGCGCCCAATAACAACATCCCCTGGCATCTCACCCTGTGCCTCGAGGGCCGTCACGCCTTCGTGGTACAGACAGGCAACATACTCAATGTGGCAACATACTCACACACGCACACAAGCACGCACGCACATACACACGTATATATATTAATTAGCATTACAATCCAGGAATATTTTTAGAATGCCTCAAAACGAATTTCCAAGAATAACATTTAAATTAAATATTTAAATTTACAGAACCATTGTAATAGCTTCATTTTCTTCGAACATTCGCTGAAAAGTAGAATTTTTTTCTGCCTTGAAATAAGTTTTAGTAATAATTACCCACATACTTTTTTTGAGGGGATGGGGATGAGGAATTTACTTTGTCACAAAATATATTTATCTGGTTAATTTTTACACACGCTATTTTATTCGTCCATTCCAAATATTTCCGTGGCTTGTGTATAATTCGGAAACAGTTCTCTTTTTTTTCTCGTTAAGAGGGTAGTGTCCATGTTCTTTGCGGGATTTCCGTGAACGTTTTTTTATTACTTCCACCCTTCTGGCAGCCCTCGTGGCTCACGGTAGCCTCTCTTCATAGAAAGCTAACAAACCAATCGGGAGCTGATGGCGCCCCTGGGTGCTGTGAGTTACTTTCCGCCTTGCGATCTGGGCTGCTTCGCACTTCTAGCAGGAGACCTGAACTTCACTGCCTTCCAACTCGCCAGAATGTCAACACCAACTATCTCTATCACCCAACTTTTGTGTAATTTGATACTAACAATGCATGTGTATTGACATGAGAGCTACTTTGCAGAGAAAAAAAAAAATGTGCCATGGTGAGTATGGCACATAGTCTCCTCATACATCACACTTTGAAATTATTGAATAATCCAATGAATACATAGATCTAAAGCCTATAACGTTCAATCTCTGAAAATGCCATTGAAATCGAAGGAAAATTGTAAGAGCTATGCTTGTTACATGGATTTAAGGTTCACTCACGCGAATCAGGTATACCTACTAATGAAACTTTCGTGATGAAACTCATATGGTATCATCAAATTATAATTTCACCTTCATGATGAAATTCAAAAGATTTAATCAAATCAAAATTTCCCAACTATCTTCCGGATTTGAGTGAGGTAGGACAGGGGAAAATGGCGCTTAATGGGTTTTACTTGTAATGTTAGGATGATTATTTGTTAATTTAATGTTTGGATGATGCAACTGGTGGGGTCCTTTCTCGCATCCTCAAAATACCGATTACATGGAGTTTGCTATCGTGCCACATTTTTGTCGCACGACAGCAACTACTCTCAGAGAGAGAGAGAGAGAGAGAGAGAGAGAGAGAGAGAGAGAGAGAGAGAGAGAGAGAGAGAGAGAGAGAGAGAGAGAGAGAGAGAGAGAGAGAGAGAGAGAGAGAGAGAGAGAGAGAGAGAGAGAGAGAGAGAGAGAGAGAGAGAGAGAGAGAGAGAGAGAGAGAGAGAGAGAGAGAGAGAGAGAGAGAGAGAGAGAGAGAGAGAGAGAGAGAGAGAGAGAGAGAGAGAGAGAGAGAGAGAGGGAGAGAGAGAGAGAGAGAGAGAGAGAGAGAGAGAGAGAGAGAGAGAGAGAGAGAGAGAGTTCCCCTTATATTCGCCCCTGATACAATAGACATATATGGATTGACATATATAATGTATACCTACCATGTTTCTTACTTTTACTCTATTTCAATCTTTTGTTTCTCCTGTTTTCTGATTTTTTTTTTTTTTTTTTTTTTACGTATGCTATATGCTACGTTTTGTATGATGGCGAATAAATCAGTTGATTGATAGAAGGGTCACGATTTTTTAGGTCTTTAGTAGTTTTGTTGGCGGTTTAGTGAGTTAGCAATTGACCTTATCCTACTCACACATGCACCTTAGTTGTCTTGTGGATTCTGGTGATGGGTCGTAGGAGTTGTAGTATTAGCAGTAGAAGCGGATCTCTGGTGTCTTCGAATTTTTTCAAAAATTTTTTTTGTTATTGGGTCGGGGATATTAATTCTTATTGGATTTCGCTTTGATTTATTGGGTTTTCGTCATTTTGGTTATGTTTTGGGGGTGGCTGGGCGGCTTCGAGTGAATCTTAAGCTCGCTACCATGTGGCAAGGGAAAACTTGTCGTGCTACAGAACGCATCAAGATTCTCTAAAAATGATTCTCAGATATTTAGGAGTATTACGAGAATTCTAACTAGCCTTGAAAGAAGTTATCAAACTTCAAATTTTATAGAAGACACCGCAAGGGATCAGGATAGTATACAGATTTCGGGAATCAATAAATGAATATCAGATTTGCGTTAATGAGACTGAGGAGTCAGCTTACCGTTTTCTTGAATGCAGGAAGGCTAACGACTTCTCTCTCCTTTATTTGGATCTCGCGCTGTTGCGCTCCTAGCGGCCTAGCGTAGCAACTCGCTGGTTGCTTCGTAACGTCGTCGATAGATAAGGTGTGCTGTCTGCGATGTTACAAATAATCGAAGAAAAACTGAGGTGACCATATTTTGCAAACTCAACACCCTCCAGCATCCGGTCTATTACGCCTTTTTGGTATTGGCAGGCAACATTCTCAATTTAAGGGTCGTTATTATGTCTTTCACACTAAAAATACAATAGGGTAAATTGAAGTTGTCTAAAGTTTCAAAGGGCTTAGCAAGAGATGGTCAGAGTGGTGAGAGCCCTTGGGAGAGAGGCCAGAGTGGTAAGATTGAGCTGCCGTTTCCCGATGCAAGCAATAAAAATGACAGTTTGGAGAACTGTTGGGATCCTAAAATCAAGTAAAAAAAAAGAAAAAAATCGCGATTCATCAAACCCTTTATTCTTTCATATTTGTATACAATCCTCAAGAAGTAGATAAGGGCGTGGAATTAAATCTTATCATATAGGTGGTACAGCAAAGTCCTTGTTGAGCTAGTTTATAACCTTCACATTTTGTCAAACTGATGTTTAGCTTGACTAGCAATGGATCGCGTTGAAATAGCACACGTAGATGAGGTGTTGAAAATATGCAATTCGTTAAAAGTTTATACTGCAGAAAAAGGTGATTCTTGTGTATGGAATTGTAGGTACATGATGATACTCAGAATCGGAGCCAAAAGCTTTCTATTTAAATATATAAGTGGTAAAATTAAGATTTTAGTGTTTCGTGTTCAACTCTCATAGGTTATTGTGCGTGACTTTACTAAATAAGGTCAGTGAATAAACTTGTTGAAAAGATATTATCCGTAAAAGGATAGTGCCTCAATTTTACTGGCTCTTTAGTAAGCCCTATTTGTAAATTTGTTACTTGAATCAATAAAAAAAACTATTTTATCTTTTTTCCAATCTAGGTTTTTAATGGAGGCCCTTCTGATGATGTGATGACGAAGTGATTCTTGTCTTGATCTCCAAAAACTATCGCAATTGCAAATGTAATGTTCTGCAATATCCTTAACCATCTTGGATTCTCTCATTGGTGAGTGTACTCTGTGTGTGTGTGTGTGCACTAGCCCCTTCCCAAATTTAGTTTCCCAAATCATCGATCTGATTATCATCCAGACCTCTTGGATTTAATAGCAGGTCATATTAGCTCAGCCCTAAAAACTGACAACTAAGCATATTCTCATTACGCAACATGCAGAGTGCTGTTTAGAATTTTTACTGACTGTCTGCCGAAGGTAGGGAAGCTTTGTATTTGTGCATGAGAACGAAATCTTGTTTGCCCTTCGAAATAAAAAATTCAAATTACTTTTCGTATTTCCTAGCTTTTTGCGCTAATTCGGTACCTTGCCTGCTTGTAATTCTGTGGTAATTCCTTTTCCAGGCAACCCTATCGTTGTTCAATTTTGAAGGCAGTTTCAGTGGCAGTTAGAAATAGATTCTAGACTGTCGACCATTCACTAAATCTTTGTTGGATCATCGTGCTTTAGGTACTATGTAAATTTCTTGAAACTCTTAGTTCTATCGGTATAATGGCACTGGTGGTTTCTCTTGAGGGTAGTTGTAAGAGGGAAGATATCAATGTGGTCGCTCAAAAATTCCATTGCGAATGAATCCGGTAGGGCCAATACGCGTCCGTGAACGTACAGTTCGTCGATAGAGACTACACGCCAATAGTGAATACTAGACCACCCAATTTGGTTGACATTATCAGGAATAGGGCCGCTTCGATAAGTTAATTTTTATTCATTTCACATTCAATCGAAGTCGGAAAAGCAATGCTATGATTAATACAGATTTGGCTCACTTGCAACATACAACCGCTATAATAGCCCTATGAGTGTGTATAATTTCCAAAAATGTGGAAACTGAACTGCGCATCTCTCTTGGCTTGACACTTTTAGCATGGAACATGCTTTGCTCGTGACCTAACTGCTCAAAAGCTTTACGTTTTGTGTTGCGAAAATGCGACCCCAAAGTAACGGTCATATTTTCTGCGAGCCACGTACCTACGCTCCTAGAGGATCAATCGGTGGGCTATAAATACATAGGTAACATATGTTGTAATCTGGTTACGAAGAGGTTTCCATAGAAAAGGTTGATTGTATAATATAATGATACTAGCAGGAAAGCCCGTTGTTTGAAATACAACGGGCGCTAGAATGAGGACGCCCTAATAGAAAATGCCGTTAAAATTTTCATCTTTGTGGGTAAAATAAGGAAGGTATTAGGGTCAGAGCATAATCAGCTGATCATGGTGGCTATGTTTTTTGCCATTGTAACCAAGCAGTCCCGAAGAGGCTCCATTTCAAACTGTATTAGCAAATTGCATTTTAATTACAGGTCGAATTTAGCTTGAGAGTTTCCTTAATTGATGAGGCTGGCTCTGTACCTTGTCATTCTCAACCTGCCTATATGTATTGAAAAATATTAAATGGCTTTTATTATTGGAATAATTCTGTCTTTTTATACATTCATTATTATAATTAGTATCGCCTCTGTCCAAAAACACATATACCATTGATGTAAATGAATGAAATTACTAAATTAAAGTGAACAAAATATGTATTTATTTATATCACAGAATGAAGTAAGTAAATCAAAATTAATGGTGAAGAGAATGATAATTATTGACCGCGATGAAATCATAGCTCCATAGCAAGACGAGCCTGTTAATGGGAAGTTCATTTCGTTTTCATTTTGCTTTCACCTTGAGCCTCGGCGAAACATTGGAGGAACGTGGAAAAAGCTCCATTCCTAAATTCGGTTTCATAGGTTGAACAGTAAAGAACTTTGTTCCGGGTCTCACTCTGCTACTCTGGAGGACTTTAAACTTCATGATTCGTTTCTAGACGTCCCAAGAGCCTCCATTTCAAATTTTAGCTTCATAGGTTGAATAGTAAAGAACTTAAATCAAGATCTCACTCAGCTGGTCTCAGGGGCTTCAGACTTCATGATTCTTTTCTAGATGCCCCAAGGGGTCTCTATTTCAAATTTGGGCTTCATAGGTTGAATAGCATATTACATAGCTCCGGTTCTCATTCAGCTGATCCGGGGGGCTCGGGGCTTCATGATTCGTTTCTTGACGTTCCAAGGGTTGTCCATTTCAAATTTCAGCTTCATTGGTTGACTATCTAAGGAATTCGATCCGCCGTGCCGAAAGTTTCACCCCGTTTTTTCGTGACAATGTTTTGTAACGAAAACATGCTTTGTGTCTCGGTTAAAGCGTGTTCCAAATTAAACTTAATCCGAGGCTTTTCCTACTCGTAAAAAGGCTTCAATCAAGCGTACATTTTTCCTCTGTAATATTATCATAGTTGACTGTCAGCAAATAAACAAGAAACTAAAATGATTGTTATGACAGATTCCTCTTGTTTTGTGTGGCTAGCAGTAAGACGCTCAGAATATCAACTTTTGAAGATCTGATTTTGTCAACTACAACTGAACGGCTCAACCCACAAAAATCGTTTTGGGATATTTGGATTTGTAGTAGTAAGTTCTATGCACCAGACCCAATCCCAACCTCATTTGTCGTAGTAGTTTCGCATATCAGGGTTTTCCTTATTCACGAACTTGTTTACCGAGGCAAGGTAGTTAGGGTGCTGTCGACGAAGGAGGAGGTTCGGAGGAGTTTAATTATAGCCTAAATGTTGATCCGAAACTTTGCGATCATTTTGCTAAAACCCGCATCAAAATCGGTCAAGCCGTTCGGACGTGAATCGACCTTAGACGGATAGACAGACATACTTCTCTCTTTTATGTCTTTTATGTAGAAGGACAAGGCAAGAATACTGCCTTGAAAGTTGATATTGGAAATAGAGTTTTATAATTTCTGAAATAAAATTCCGAGAGGACCCGAGTCCTGCTTTACGTTATCATTGTAATGTATACGCTTTTTTTCTTTTTTTTTCTATTAAGCCACTGAGGCGTAATGGCCTATTGTAGCTGGTACACGCTTTATAAGCATGTTCCATTTTTTTAAATTCTACCCGAAGGCTCTAAGCAGAAAGATCTTGGAGGTTCAGGTGGATCTTTTTTTATAGGGTTTTTCAAGTCAAAGGTCTACGACACCAACCTCGCTCCTAGGATAAGTCGAATGAAAAAATTCACCAAGTTTTAACATTTTCTTTTTTAAAGACATATTAAGAAAGTAAAGGAGAGTACGATTTTTCCCTGCATATTTTAATCTATTCGATGATTAATGGTGATTTTTCATACCTAAACATTACATTTAAATCTTTATGAGAATCTAATAGGCACGTACAGTTAGAATGCTTTTTACAAAATGATGTTGCAGTTGTGTTCAGAACTCACCTATGAAACCTTGAAATTCCTCCCGTCTACTCCAATGTGTGCGTGCTTCTTGGAAAAAAAAAGAAAAAAAAAAAAAAAAAAAAAGGTTTCTGGCACTCTAGGAGAAATAAGCGACACAAAGACCTCCATAATACAAGAGACAATTGTGTTTATTCAGAAACGGAAAAACATATATACAAATAGGAAAATAGTTTCGGATTATGAATATAGTACAATTTCGACTTGCGTTTTTTTCACCTAGATGAGTAAATTAGTCACAGTACGGCGTTTGAAAAAAACTTGATTTTGAATGACAACTAGTGCTAACAAAGTAAAAGTCGTCTTACACGTAATATTTCAACTATGAAGACCAAATCGGCTGATGTAATTATTGCAGCAGTGGGATTCCCACGTCAAGTAGTAAGGATTATCATAGCTTTTGTTGGCAGTAGGTAAACGAAAAAGTAAAGCGTAGCATGTTTTTCTTGTTGCATTTTATTCGGCACCTACCCTACATATTGTAAGCCGCAAATCCTACCTATTTGGACTTATAGGTCACTGAACGTTCCTTGACCCCCAATGATCCTATGTAACAGTACCTGGTAGCGTGGGGTAACTGATGGTTCCTTCGACAAGAAAATATGTGCCTAAAAGTTATGTCTCTAAATGAGTTGTGAAAGTAGCTAATTATCCTATTCAAGGAACTTCAAACAGAAAGAAATATGAGTGAAGTTTCAGTACTCGTGAAGCAGGTACCGATGGCTCAAGTATCTGGTACTCTAGGAGAAATAAGTGACACAAAGACCTCCATAAAACAAGAGACAATTGTGTTTATTCAGAAACGGAAAAACATATATACAAATAGGAAAATAGTATCGGATTATGAAAATAGTGCATATCCACATATATGTAGCAAGGTGGAAAGGAATGATATGTGTACAACTTACGAGCTAAAAATAAAAATGTAGCGATTCTTTGGATGACCTTAGTATCTACTGTCACTCAACTTTAATGACTGCAAAAATAAATGTATCACTAAACTTATCCACATCTCAAAGTGATCTTACCGAAAAATAGCTACTCTCGTTAACTGGGAGATATATATACTCCAGAAAAAAACCCGCTGAAATCTGACGAGTGTAGAGGATGTTGCTCGCTTTGCTAGCTAGGGATTGGATTTTGCTAATTAGCAAAATAAAAGTAAAATAGATCACATCGTTGGAAAGGTGAGATTTTGGTGTAGTTTTCCCGTCTCCGCGGGTAAAATTCAATAGAAGACTTTTAAGCTATAGCGCTCCAAATTTTGACAGGTTTCTTAAGATTTGTCAAATTTCCACTTTCAGTCGGATTTCTCTCCCATTAAACCTGCTTATGAAATTTTAAATTGTGGTACCAAGGTGGTAGGAAATTAAACGCTCTTTCCAACCGTGTACTCATTGTTTAATTTTCACTGTCATTCGAGGAAGTTATCGTTCTTTTAGTGATACAAGGTTGAAAACACACAAAAAATCTTAAATTTTGAACTAAAAACTATGCGTCTAAAAAAAAAAAAAAAAAAAAAACTAAGAGGAACTTTTTGTTGCAAATTAGTTGTGAAATTGATCCCTTCTTTGTGTGACTCCTGTTTAGAAGACACCCTGTACAGGAGGATACCATCCCGAAGAATCGAATGAAACCTCTTGGATTGCTCCACGTTAAAAATACAATACATGTGAGCAAATCACAACTGGTGGAACATAGTTGAAATCGCCTTATAAACTACGGTCATACCAGCTGACATTATTCCAATGAAATTGTCTCCACGAATTCGAGTTTATTATAACTTTTAATACCCATGAATGGTCTTGTGAAGGGTAGGAAGATGATTTGATTTATAACATCAATTTTCAGTTGATGGGTTATAACATCAATTTTCAGTTGATGGGTACCCAAGTCCATGTTGATATACATACTTAGTCCAGGGGGAATTGTGATGTTGTGATGTTCTAATCAATTTCAATAATTTTGTATTGTTAGGTGCCAACATCTATATGTTGGATGACCACATATCAGCTGAGGGTCATCTGAGGCTAATTTTTTTCCTAATCGACCAACAAAACTCCATTAGTATATTGTAGTAAAGGATTTCCTGTACAAGAAACACATAGTTTCAAATCTAATAACAGTCTATACAACCCTTTTACAAGATCGGAAGATGACATTGCCATTAAAGGGCAAGGGGGTTTATTAACGTTTACTAAAAAACCCACCACAAAGACTACGATCAGGGCAAACTTTATTTGGTTGCAGATAAACAAAAACTACCTACATACCTACTTATAAACTCGTAAACGAGTTCCACTATCTGCTTTACAAGCAGATACCATGTTACATGGATATGTCTTTGATTGGGGATTTCATAACGGTTGTCCTCGAGAGTTGTAAAAAAATTCTTTAACTTTGGACTGTAGGCGACGAAATGTAGGATAAAGAATTTATTCTATTGGGGTAAAGTACCCGAATTCCGACACCGCTCCTAATTCCGACACCTCAACTTCAACTTGAAAAAATAAGGCTTCAGATTGCGGTAAAAAATCGAACTTGGCGCCGAAATGTCAAACAATTATTCATTTTCGAGGTTGGCAAGCCTGTTCACGTTCGGCGAGATACTAGAAGCAGCTGACGAATAATTTCCAGTTGTGTGTCGAGGTTTTGGTGGCATCCAGCGTGTTCCTTATCAGTTTGGCTAAGGAAGTAACTGGACTAGTTAAGGTTTATCATTTAGTAACTAGCAGTATCACTCAAACCATTGTCTTATTCCAACTAAATGAATGTTGTAGATTCATGATTCATTATTAAAATTGCTCTATTGTATAAGATTAGGAGGTTAGGCCCCTGTCGGTCCTGTCGGTAATAATGATGCAATCATTTTGAAATTAACATGGAATAATTAAACCATTGTCACCCCAACTATGCACCGAATTTAAGCGAAATCGGACGACTAGGGCGTAAAAAAATTGTGTTTGAAGGAATTTACGTTTGCGCATGCGCCGAGTGAAGTATTGATTTGGGAACAACGAAACTCACAGGGGACCGTCTTCACCCTAACCCGCCCACACCACGAAAATTTCATAAGAATCGGTTGAATATTGTGGAAATTAAGCTTGTTACAAGTATTTGCAGACACACACACAGAGATAGAGAGAGACACGGAACGAAAGGTGTTCAGAATAGTCTAAAACGTAAAATGCGAGTGGAAATTTTAGCACTCTAAAAAAACAACGGCCGTTTGATTTTAGTGTAGACCACAACTTTAAAATCTATTGACAGTGAAAATAATGCTTCCGCTATCTGTAGCTAGACTCGGGAGCAATTTAAGAGATGAAATTTAGTATTTAGGTAGGAATAATTCACTAGCAGGTACATCACACGGACAATAGTTGATAGACTCGATTTCGCAATGTTATAACCAGAGTCCTTCAAGTGCCATTTTGCCAAGGCGCCATCCTTAAGTGCCATGTTTGGCCAATTTTTGGGTAAAAAGCCATTTTTTGTCAATTTTTGGGAAAATGCCAAGTTTGTGCCATTTTTCGCCTGATTTTCTTGAAAATTTGTGAGAAAAAAAATGGTTTTCTGGGAAAATTTGCAAAAAGTTGGGGTTTCAAGTATTTTTTCAACAATTTTTCAAAAAAGGCAAGCTAACAATTGCTTTTTCATGTGGGCTACCTCACAAGTCAATGACCGGGAATTCCCTTCCGAGGATTAAGGTCTCCAATGTCCGATGATTACAGCCATTAGTGCTTGAAAAGGAAAGGGTCATTGCAAGGTCATTGGGGAAAAATTGAAAAAAAAAAAAAAAAAAGAAAAAAGTTTGCATTTTGAAGAATAAATTAAGTGCCATTTTGCCATGTTTTTTAGAGCCACGTTTTACAAAAATAAATGCCATGTTGTGAAGGGCTCTGGTTATAACAAATTCCATTGGAACTATTTTATCTGATAATTCCAATATTGGCATTATATCAGCTGATATTTACAAGGCAATTTTTATGTATTCCAGTATCACTATCCAGCGATCGTTCGTCGAATTTTCACCTTGACTGTTTATTTAATAGATCCGCTGGCAGCACGTGATTTCTCTATCTTATCGATTCTCTAAGGTTATTTTTCGATGTTCAAGCCATCAGGGAAAGCGAACTATTCAACGTGAAGCGTTGCGGGTGGTTTTAATGGTTTCTATGGGAAAAAATTCATCATTGACAAGCAAAACATTATTACTGTTACTTAGGAAGTTTAATGTTTGGCTCTTTAATACAACCCTTTAGTGTTCATAAAAATTGATGCCGAGCTTCTAGGACCATCTAGACCCCAAATGCCGCTCCGGCTCGCCTCGCTCGCCACCACGTCCAGCCGGGGGGGGGGGGGGGGGGCAAGCCCCCCCGGACCTCCCGAAAGTTACTCAAGGGTAGGTATAAAGTGTGTAGGGGATGTTGCTCTCTTCGCTCGCTCGATATGGATGTATATGTGTAGGAAAAACCTAGTTGTAATCCGACGCGTGTAGGGGATGTTGCTCGCTTCGCTCGCTCGGTATGTCTGTATATGTGTAGGGAAAACCTTGTTGAAATCCGACGTGTGGAGGGAATGTTGCTCGCTTCCCTCGCTCGGTGTGGCTGCATATGTGTAGGAAAAACCTCATTGATATCCGACGTGGGTAGGGAAATTTGTCGTCATCGGAACCCCTTCAGGTAAAAAGGGCCTGCATCGCACGTTCCTGGACGGCACAATTAATTTCTCATTTTATTCGCTTCGCCTCCCTTCTTCTCGTATTTTTCCCAACTTCCCGTCACTTTTTCGATATCCGATTTTGGATTCAGATTCGGCGGATCAAAATTGTATTTCGCCTACAAACACCGTCCCGAAAAATGTCTCTTCATGGGGTCAATCGTAATGAGAAAAAACGAAGTTTTTGTCGGAATTTTCGAGAAAACGGGTCCGTACTGTTTCATTTTTTTTACGCATTTCCCGATACTTTCTTCGAAATCTGATCACGCCTTATTCTTCCTCATACAAAATGAAACCGATTTTTCCAGCATGCCCCCCCCCCCCCCCAGGCTGGACGTGGAGGCGAGCGAAGCGAGTCGGAGCGGCTAGTTATATTATAAATACGTAACTCTGTTTGTCGTGCCTCTACGCGTGTCGTGGCGGGTGTCTACGAGTGGTGGGATCTTCTTGGATTTCTCCAGAACAGTGTATAAGCTATTTTAAAATGTTCTAATCCCACCCGAACCATGGGCTGTAGGGCGGGAGGGGGCGGGAGCTCTTTCAATGCTGTTCTATTCGACTTCCCCGCTTCCCCTACCGATGCCAAAAATTCTGGAAAAGTCGGTTTCATTTTGTATGAGAAAGAAGAAGGCGTGATCAGATTTTTTACCTGAAGGGGTTCCGATGACGACAACATTCCCTACCCACGTCGGATATCAATGAGGTTTTTCCTACACATATGCAGCCACACCGAGCGAGCGAAGCGAGCAACATTCCCTCCACACGTCGGATTTCAACAAGGTTTTCCCTACACATATACAGACATACCGAGCAGCATCATCTACACACTTTATACCTACCCTTATGATCTACCGTTTCCGAGCAAAGCGAGTAACTTTCGGGAGGTCCGGGGGGCTTGCCCCCCCCCCCCCCCCCCGGCTGGACGTGGTGGCGAGCGAAGCGAACCGGAGCGGCTAGTTAGAAAATAAAAATTCCGGTTTCCAGCTTGCTCTCCATATTTGTCACTGGTCCATAATATCTATTCACATATTTTAAATTCAATATAATTTGGTTTATTATTTTCAATAATGAACGACCATTACGACCATTTTCAATAATCGACCAAGAAGTAAACAATTTCAACAACTCCCGAAAAATTTTTGGTTTACGTTCCAAGATGCGTAGAATCCAAAAATCGAAATAAACATATATAAATTTCTCCCTTGAGGGGAAAAACAATAGATCATGGATTTGTCAAAGTTGTAGACATTACTTTACACTCTGTTGGGATGTTGGGAAAGTAAAAATGGACATTACTTTCCACTCTGTTGGGATGTTGGGAAACTAAAAGTGGACATTACTTTCCACTCTGTTGGAATGTTGGGAACGTAAAAATGTACATTATTTTCCACTCTGTTGGGACATTGAGGTTGTACCTCATTGATTTCTACCTAGCCTTCACTATTGGGGTTAATAATAATCTAAAGTGCCGGAGCGTTATGTTTTGTGTGGAGAAAAAAAAGTGTCGCGAAAAATTCCTTGATCCCCAGCCAAAAGACATATCTATGTCAAAAAAATCCACCCGTCCGCCGTCCACGGCTTTTCTCCGAAAACGCTAGACCAAACTATATGAAACTTGTGTTAAAAATCACATTTGGGGTCTAGATGGTCCTAGAAGCTCGGCGTCAATTTTTATGAACACTAAAGGGTTGTATTAATGAGCCAAATATTAAACTTCCTAAGTAACAGTAATACTTTTTTGCTTGTCAATGATGAATTTTTTCCCAAAGAATCGATTAATTTAGTTTCGCATTTATAATATAACTAGCCGCTCCGGCTCCCTACGCTCCCCTCCACGTCCAGTGGATACCATGGACAAACAGACAGGCAGACAGACAGACGGAGTTTCATTCTTATAAATAATGGAGATAGAGATGTTTGTGGAAGTATAGTACCGTAATGTTTTACGTGATTTGGTAACACTTCAATTGATTCAAATATCAAATGTTCCAAAGAAATTGTTCGTGATTCCTGTTAATTTACATATTTTAATAAACTAGCTGTGCCAGCTCGCTTCGCTTGCTCACCCAAGGCATGAATGTAGATCACAATGTACCATCACTTTAATTTAAGATTAATTGTGTCAATACACCTGAGAAATACAATCTACACTGTAGGAAATACTTATCATGTACCACACTCAGAGAGGCTCCGTTCCAAGGTTCAGAATTTATAGCGAAATTCAGCAAAGTTCAGCTAAATTAGCTACAGCTCTCCTGATTAGAGTGTTACCTCTAGTTCCCAGAGAGACCATACCCAGAGAGAGACCGTTCAAAAATTCAGTATCGGTAAATCTGTAAAGCTGAATTGTAACAAAATAAGTCAGAGAGCCCAATCAGCTGATTGGAATTGTGTCTCAAGTTGTAATATTTATACTCTACCATACCCAGAGAGGTTCCGTTCCAAAGTTCAGCATCTCAAGTTGAGTAGGAAAAAAAGTCTGTTATTTATATGGGTATAGAAGAAGCTGTACCCGCTCACTCCTTATGCACGTCCTATTGCATACCCACCATCATTATTATTCGTTTGAATTTTTTTCTCAATATTTCCCGAAAAATAAACAGTTTGGTATTATTTTTATATTACCTGCAGTCTCAAAAATGCTACAATTCAAATTTCAGCAATCAAGTTTCAACTTGTACCTACCTAGTTAATCTACCAACCAAGCGTCCCCTGAATCAAATCAACTCAATATTACCTTAGTTACGTTAAAACTATTCCCGATCGACATTGCTGAATTTGATAATGATGCTTTGAATGACAAGTTTTGAAGATCTATCTTTACGAATAAAAACTGCTTGGCTCAACCCACCAAAATCATTTTGGTATAGTTGAATTTGTTATGGAAAGTTCTTCACGCGTGAACCAGCCCCATCCACATTTGTCGTGAAATGTTCTACTCATGTCCAGTTTTTCCTTAATTACAAAGTTGTTTACCCTCGTGACGTCCTTAGGGACAGCCGAGTTCTCGAACAAAGAGTACCTAAGTCTAGAGCAGGAGTGCTCAAACTTCAACTGCTGGCGATTATCTTCATTTCAGAAAATGCAGACTCGCACAAGTAAGTTGACCCAAACATTGCCGTCAGTTGAAGGGCGATTTGCCTTAGATTCGGATATTTATCTTCAGATATAAAACACCAGAAATTTGTATCAGATGCTGTAGCTTTGAGATGTATATCTGATATAATCTGCACCAACTCATTTTCAACAGAACATGAGTTCATATTAAACTGACTTGCTACTTCAGTAGCTAATTCCTCAATGTTTTTACATGAAAAAGGATAACTCATAAATTATGATATATTTGCCAATTTACTGCAATCATAAAAACGCATTTAGAATTGTCCCAAAATATTTGATAATTCAGCCTTATACGTATCATAATTCAACTGAGGAATCCTTGCTTTCAAAGATGGAAAATGTTTCAGATCCTTTCTTTTCAGTTGATCTATCATAAGTTGCAATTTACTTTTGAATGCGTTTACTGCGCTAATCATCTCAATAATAGTTTTTCCTTTACCTTGAAGCTCCAAGTTAATGGTGTTTGAGTGCACTGTGATGTCAGTCAAAAATGCCAAATCAGTCAGCCATTTTTCGTTTTTCAACATCTTTGTGTCATCACCTCTTTCGTGTAGAAAAGCTGTTATTTCGGGCGTGAAGAACTAAATCAGTGTGTTCAGCTGACTCTCTATCTTCCAACGTGCACGGATGGAATTCACAATTTTTGTTGCAATGCTCATAATTTCCTCCGTGTTTAAAACTTTTGAACACAAAACTTGTTGATGTATAATGCAATGGAATGAAAAAAATGAAGGGAATTCTTCATTAGCTCGACACAATGCCACAAAACCGTTCTTGTTTCCAGTCATTGCTGGTGCTCCATCGGTTGTAATGCACACTAATTTATATATTGGTAGCTTGTAGTTTTTTACAAAATTGATGAAAACGTCATATATATCTTCGCCACGGGTCTTCCCCTTCAGAGGAATGATTGTCAAAAATTCTTCCTTAGCCAACATGTCATTGAATACCATCCGACTAAAAATACAAGCTGGGCAGTGTCTGTCATATCGGTGGATTCGTCGAACTGTAAAGAAAAGTATGTACATTCCATGATATCATGTTTTAGTTTATCGGCGATGTCTTGACTCATGACTTCAATACGCCTTGTGACAGTCGGACGAGATAACTGAAGTTCTCTAGTAGCAGACATGATTTCTGTTTTATTTTTAAAATCTCCAAATAAAGTCTCACCCGCTTCAATAAATACTTCCTTCACAACCGATCCATCTTCGAATGGTTTCTTGTGTTTCGCCAATATATGAGATATTTGAAATGACGCGATCGTAGCAGCTTTTGATTGTTAGGCTGGTCTTGTGAACATGGTTTGTTCTTTTTTCAAACAAGATATCAAATCACTTACTTTTCGTTTTCTTAATTCACTCTGTGGCGGAAAATCCTTTTCATAGTTTCTATGAACCGTTTTATGATGCCTCTCTAAGTTACCACGCTTAGGTATTGCAACTGACGCACGACAAATAACACAAATGCACTTATCCTTCACCATACAAAAGAAAAATTCTTCCTCCCAATCATTATTAAAATGATACATTTTAGATTTCTTCACTGCACTCATTTCGCACTATTTGATAATAAACTTTGTATCGACGTAGTATCGCCTTCAAGTTACAATTCAGAATGACTCCAATTCCTGCAGGCGCAACATTTATATCGGCGTGAACGAAAGTCTCGAATGTTCCCGTCAAACGAAATGGTCTGGTACAGTCTAGTCTAGAAACAACGCGGCTTTTCTTTGACAAGTACCGCGCGTTCCTTTGATAAAGCCGCCTTTTGCCACAAGCAGTGTTATTACGTAATAAATTTTTGTAGTTTAGTTACCTACTTATTAAAAAAATTTTTCTTCTCGAGATCTACTCAAAAAGCACTCGCGATCGACTGGTCGATCGCGATCGACCGTTTGAGCACCCCTGGTCTAGAGGATTGTAGTATAGCCTAAGTTTTATTCCGGAACTTCCTCGTCAATTCGCGCCACCCGCACAGAAACGAGTTCAATCGTTTGGACATTTAGGGAAGACAAACAAGCAATCAAACTAATTGTCTCTTTTATAATATTCTAGTCAGTTACCTGTGCATTGTACGGACCCACATCTACGGATCATTTTATCCAAATATACTGTCATTTTTACCCAGCAGTCCCTAAAAGGCTTCAATACATATTTCAGCAGTCTAGTTTAAAGTTGTACCTGCAAAAATTTTCAACTAAGCGTCCCCTCAATTTAATCAACTCAATATAACCTTAGTTACGTTAAAACTATTCCCGACCAACATTGCTACAATACGTCAAGTAGATCAGTAGTTCCTAGTAAATCCATGGGTCTCAATGCGGCGTGCGATAACGCGAAACATTTACCGCACCTTAAAGTCATGCCAAGTCTTTATATCAATTTTTGAAGATCTATCTTTACTAACAAAAACTGCTCGGCTCAACCCACCAAACTCGTCGTGGTATAGTTGACTTTGATATCGAAAGTTCTTTACGCGTGAAAAAATCGACACATGACCAGTTTCTCCTTGATTAATAAATTGTTTACAAAGAAATCAGCCTCGGAGCTCAGCCAGCTGATTCAGGGAGCTTCAGACTTTACGATTCGTTTCTAAGTGTCCCAAGAGGGCTCCATTTCAAATTTTAGCTTCATAGGTTGAATAACAAAGAACTTGGTTCCGGATCTCACTCAGCTGATTTGGTAGGGCCCTAGACTTCATGATTCGTTTCTAAACGTCCTTACCTAATTTCAGCTTCATAAGTTGTATAGCGAAGGAATTATCTCCAGATACCACTCAGCTGACCTGGGGTCTCTATAGACCGGAACCTTTTCTGGAACTTGCTGATCAAAGTGCAGCAATTCCTATCAAAATCGTTACAGCGGTCTGGCCGCCTATCGAGGACAAACAAACAGACAAGCTTAGAGTTTTATATATAAAATATAGGAATTTTTCTACGATTTACGTTTCCAACTGATGCGACTGGGCAGAGAACATTGTAAAGAATCTTGCAAAGTGGAGGAGAAAAAAGAGAGTAGGCGAAATAAATAAAGGAAATGATAATTTTTAAAAAAAATTTCATTGGTAGACGGAACAATGTTTATATTAATCCATTAACGCTCTTCTCAAGTATCATTAATCCATCAAGTAATGAAGTCATTACCGATCCGCGTTCTCTTTTCCAACATTCCTAAAGCCACTGACGATTTTACAGCTGTCCCCACCGGTCCGAGTCATTTGCCAACTTTTGATTTCTCGCTCGCCACATTTCCGTTGAAAGACCATTTCAGTGATGTCCCTCTCCTGAAATGGTTTCCTCGTGGCTCCATTTATAACAGTGAGCAGGGAGCCGTTGTGTTGTTTACAGCGGGAATGGGACAATGGCCTCGGGGCACCACCGAAACAATGAAGGTAGCAAGCAGCTCCTGCCACTGACACGGCTGAGCCGCGTCTGTGTTTCTGTACCAACCTCATTCCACGTCTTTTCATTAACCAACCGGACTTGTATTCCAGCTCATATGGCTATCCAATAATTGGTATACACCATGGGTACATCTTCTTGTTCTTTGAATAGGTAGGTGGTATACTACAAGAAATATTGTGGAGTACCTGGAAATCAGGTAAACAAGAAACATGTACCTGCATATAAACAGTTCTTTTTTAATTTCCCTTTATGACTTAGGTTATACAACCCATGTTGCTAATACACATTTTACAATATTTCTTAATTACATATTAAAATAATATAATAAGTATGATAGTATATAATAAATACAATTTAATAATATATACTTTAATATAATATTTACTGTAATATAATATATGCTATTATATATAATAAACAAATAGTTACATTGTGTGTGTTGATGTTTAGAAAGCCATTCCTGGTGACGGGATGGGATGGAAACACGTTGCACTTAACTTTAAAGGAGAATGGAATATTTGGGACAAACATTAGTTGAATCTTATTCGGCAACGCAATTAATAGATAAAATAAGTGAAAATCAGTCTACTCTGATATCAGAAATTAAAACACTCAAGTGTAACATCGCTCAGCAGCCAGTATGAGAGATTTTAGGTTGACAATAGGTATAAAACCAAAATAGTAGGTAGTGTAGACTGACGATTTGAGGGCGTTTGAGGTCAGCGAAAAATCGATATTCCTTCAACTCCAAGGTTATCCAAACGTTTTCCAGATCTTTACTAATATCTGGGCCTTGAAAGCAGATCGTGTTTTTGACGTTGTGATTTCTCTTCAACATCTTACTCTCACCAATCGGTTTTTGTTTTAAACTTAGGAAAGGTTAAACGCAATTCAATTATCATATGCCAAACATTTTTTATTACATATTGACAAGAACTATTTCAAAGGAAAAATCGATTCAAATTGTGAGCTGGTGAAAACCCAATTCCCATTTTCCTGTTTATCTTAGACGGCTCTCCCGAAGGAAGGCTGTGACTCATCGTTCCGCCGCCAGACTACACCACCGTTCAAGGGAGTTGTTTGCCATCATTCCTCCACCCTTGTAGAAAGGAGAGGAAGCCCAGGTGGCTACTGAAAGACCTGGATAGGGTTAAATTATGAGAGTTAGGAGAAAACAATAGGGGGCCATCGTAATTAGAGCGAAATTGTAACTGAATATATATTACAATCATTGATGAACATGAACAATCAACTTCACACCTTGTCATATGAAACATGGTGAATAGATCACTGTAGTCACCGTAACATCCTCTGGACAAAAAATAAATAAATAAATAAAATAATAAAAAAATAATAAATAAATAAATAAGAAATAAAAAAGGCCAATGATTAGGGGAATCGAAGAGGAATTCTCATTTGCCGTTCGGACGTTGTTCTTGGATGTTGTTCCTCATGGCCGCTGTTTCGAGCTTCTGAAAACTCGCTACTCGCAGTTTCAAGTATTGAAGCTCTCTCATCCATGGTCACTTCCAACGGGTATAGCCGCTTCATAGGGAGTACATAAACTCCCGTGGATGTATTGATCTTCGGCACCCATGGAAATTTGTCCCTTCCTGGATATATTTCTTCAATTATTCCCAAGTGCCGATGGAGGCGCTTGAACCCATCTATTTCGGCCAACACTAACTCTTCTCCTTCAAAAACGTTCTTCTGTCCCTCCTCGTTGTACGAGGTTTACAAGATACTCCCTTTTGAAGCGCTATCGAAGAGTCTCCCGAACTCGCAGGAGCCGTCGAAATTGAGCTCTCAATTTGACTTCGATTGAGTCTAAATCAGGAACCTCCGCTGATTGCAAGTCACGCAGGAAGTGTGCGGGAGTCAACGAAGAAAGCTCTTCTGAATCTTCTACCATGTTTGTGAGTGGTCTTGAATTTATGAGTCCTTTACGATCGCACAATAATGTTTCCAACTCTTCATATGGAGACCCGCAGATCCACCTGTTTGTCTCTGAAGACCGCTCAGATCTGCACAGACCTCTCAAGCCCTCCAAACCTGTATTGATTTTCGTATGTGCAGACGCTCCAATTATTTATTTGTGGAACGTGGTTTGTTTCAGCTAGGTGTTTGGTAAGGCAGTTTTTGGTTCTGCCGAGTGAAGAACCGTCAGAAGATCTCTTAGAGCTTCGTTTATGCCGGTCTTGTTACCAGACATGGGGTTTGAGCCTACTTGGTCGTTTGACCATAGTATGCTTTTTCTGCATGAGGCTTGACATGGAATTTTGTAAATTAGGTTGCTGCGGTCGTTTTGGCTGACTGTATCTTTTAATTTTGAAAAATATTTTGTATTGTTGGCTTGATTTCTATAGGCTATCTTGGTATTAGGGTTGTACGATTTGAGCTGTCTGGTCATACTTGGTTCGAGAAGAGTCAAATATTAGGTGATTATTAGAGTAATCCAAACGCTGCTGGGTGGGTGGGATCAGTAGTGGAAGTAGCTTGAGATCTTGTATTGTGAAGTGGTGGAGAAGGGGGTGAAAATATCTGATTTTGGTTTGAAGGGTTGTTACGGTTGAATTTATGTATGATTTTATTGATGAATTTGTATGCGTAGCCATTGGCAGTTGAGATTATCTTGACCTCTTCAATTTTTTCATTTTGGAATTTTGGAGATAGGAGATGTCTTCTTTGAAGTAAGTAGTTAACACAATTCATTTTGTAATGGTGGCAGTTGATTCGACGGGAAATGAATTATTCAGCCAGAGTATGTTGCTTTGTAATCGGTAATGATTCCGTTATGATCAATCGAATATCTAAAAAGGGTAGGAAGTTGTCAATACCATCTTCTTTTGGGGATTGGATATCGTTGCATGTATTGTTGAATTCCGTGCATAATCTATTATCGGCTGTCTCTGTTATCAATATCGCAGAGTCGTCTTGATGTTTTATATCCATATTATATCTTTAGTGAACTTTTGGGTTACTTTGTCAAAAATGTAATCCAGTATCAAGTCTGCAATGATCGGGCTTGGGTTACTTTGGCAAAAATATAATCTAATACCAATTCTGCGATGATTGGGCTTATAGGGTACCCCATGGGAACTCTCGCTGTCTGTTGATAAATTTTCCCTTCAAATACCCTTTAGTTAATGTCAAGGTCGACAACGTCAACCATTTCTATGAATTTTTAATAGCAAAGTTTTGGATTATTTGATTTGATTTTTGGCAAGTGGGTTTTAATATTGTGGTGATTGCTAGATTGATGGGAATGGTTGTGAAAAGTGATATTGCAACTAATGATTGGTATAATTTTATGTCCATCAGGGACTGCTAAGTTCTTTAGGGTTTTTAAGACCTCAAATTAGTTCTCTACATTGAATCTAGTTTTGCCAACATATGGTTTGAGCAGATCAGCCAAATATTTAAGTATATATATTATAGTTTGGGTTACCTAAAGCACAGTAATAGGACGAAGTTGAAAAGGGTTAAACTTATGTATTTTGGGGAGTGCATATATCCTGGAAGCTGTGCAATTCCATGATTTCATTTTAATTTGTTGAACACGGGTTATGACGTTTCCATCAAAGAGGGATTCAATAATGTGATTTGCTGTTTTTTTCATGAGAGTGTGTTGGATCTCTCATAAGAGGTTGGTAGGTGTCTTGTAACATGTCTGTGAGAGTGTGGTCATAATCTGACTTTTTCATTATAACTGCTACAGCCTCTTTATCTCCCCTTAGAACTAACATGGAAGGATTGTTTCTGAGAAAGTGTGTGGTTTGAATTTTGTCTCCTTTACAAATAAAAGAGTTATTTTGGAGGCAGTGTCTAGGGTTATTGTTTTGAGCATTTGTCATCAGATTAACCACATCACAACGCGCATTTTCTTGTACGGTTTCTTCTAGTTCACGATTGCTTATTATGGATTCAAAATCTGGTATAAGGTCTGAAATGAAACTGTGTTGGAGGGTTCATGGAAGTTTGAGCCTAAACGAAGTATTTATTGTACCTGCTCTGAGATAGGAATATCTGTTGGACTGACTAGAGATTTTTTTTTTAAATTTTCTGCTTTATCATGAAGTCTTTTTTCGTCACGGTTTAAATGCTGTTGGCGTAAGTTCTTTATAGATAGTTGGTTTCCCGAGTTTACTTAGTTGGTAAAGCTTAATTTTCTCAGAGTAAGATTCACGAACAGTTTTGGCATATTCCATTATCTTTTGGAAAAACTGTTGATCATGGATGGTTTGATTAATTGAACGTTTGTTCGATTTCACTAATTTCTTTCTGAATTTGGTGAGATTTCCACCAATTCATCCTGATTTCTGCACTTAATATGGTTGAATTGTTGCTTTGAGCTAGGGATGGGTATCGATAAACAAAACATCGATGTTTGCACATCGATGTTTTTTTTCCAAGGAACATCGATGTCTAAAAAACATCGGAGAAAAAACATCGATGTTTCGACACATCGATGGTTTTTAGAAAAAACGAATTTTCTTAGAAAATTTGCGAAAAAAAGTAGTTCTTTTCAACAATTTTAATAATAGTACCTACATAAGTAAAATCGCAGAAAAGTAGGAAGAAAATGTTCTCATTAAAACACTGAAAAATTGTAAAGAAGTTGTAAAAAATTTAATGTTTGTTTTACAACTCACTAACAGCGGAAACGCGAGACAACGAATTTCATGATAATGAATGATACAAACACTGTTAACAATATGTGATAACGAATCGACATTACCGTAGTACGATTTGATTCAAACACATCGATGTTTCTTGAATCTGTACAGTATTATTTTTATAGAAGAATAATAAACGACCAAGTAAGCATTTATAAAACAAGAATAATTATTGTTCAGGTATAAAAGAACCATCATTTTTACATTAACGACGAAAAAAACACATTTCAAAAAAAAAACATCGATGTCTGGGGAAAAACATCGATGTTTAAAAAACATCGAAGAGTAAACATCGATGAAAAAACATCGATGTTTTGGGGGAAAACATCGATGTTTTTGAAACATCGATACATTGATACCCATCCCTACTTTGAGCTAAATTATCGAGAATTTTGTTGTGTGGGCATTTTTTATACCGCGCTATGATTTCAATTCTGCCTGTGTTATTTGAAATGTGCTTGGGTATAACATTATAACGTTTACATTGAACAAGAAATGTGTTATGGATAGCTAAATTGGTACTCTTCTTCATGTTGACAGCCATCGTGGCACCGAAATATTGCAGATACTGAATTAAAAGCCGAGGAGGTAGTTTCAGGAGATGTCCATGTCTTCCGTTGATGTCTTGTATCAGGGCCATTGGAGGTCATCCCCTAGTGTATTAGTACTTTGTTGTATGTTTATTACATGGTCGAAGTTCACTTATGAATTGGGTTGAATGACCACACCAGTCTTGAAAAGTTGGGGTTTTTAATTCAGTATCTGCAATATTTCGGTGCCACGATGGCTGTCAACATCAGGCATTGTTATCACCTAGGTGCAAAAGATATGATTGACATCACATTTTTACAAAGCTATTGACAAAGTTGTTATCATTTAACTTGACCTATTTTTGGATAATAAAATAACATCTAGAATAATGTAAAATCAAATGTCAGAAAATATGAAAAAGCGGAATTCGTTTTTTAATAATCTATGAAATAAGGAAAGCGATTGTACCTAATCTTACAAATTAGGTATCTTTAGGAATTTGAATAAGATCATATGATCTTAGGAAAAATAGGTGTGTATATATATAAATATTCAGATTTTTAAAACAGTATGGTAACTTTTTAATTGCTTCTGTTGATCAAATCGTACTAACTCTGGCAAATTTATTGACATCCGATCTATATATATGATTGATTTAGTTTTTTGAATTGGTTTTCGTATATGTAGACACTCCAATAATTTATTTGTGGAACATGATTGGTTTCAGCTATGTGTTTGGTAAGAGTACGAGACGAGATTATTCTGCGCCGTTCATGCTAATGTTACATTAAAATCGTTCGACTAGCTACAGGTTTTAGCAAATTTAATTAGTAGTACATTTAATCCTTTATTTCTACCTAGTACATTTTTCAGCTACTATAGACTTCTTTACATTTTTAGTAAAGCTTGAGTACCTCTTATTCTGAATCTCGTGTTTAACCAATTTGGTAGCAGCGGTGGAATTTTCCACCTTTAACTACCTTTCGTCCATTTTCCCAGCAGTTATGACCTACCCTTATAATCGAGTCACGTCGCTTTTAGATTTGGTGGCAACGGTGGGATTAAATCTCAATTGCAGGCACACGAAGATTTCGGGATTAAATCCCGATTGCAGATACACGAAAAGTTTTGTGCACCAAATATACATACATATATATATATATATATATATATATATATATTTCTGGTCTAAGTAACCCTTAAGCCAGGGATTTTATTCCGCCTGCTCCCAACTATGATTACAGGCGTTGAATGACGATCCATGTACTTCATTGCCAATACAGTTGTGAGTACATACTTACAAATAACTCAAGAACATACCGGTCCAAGTGCATCACTATAATTTCAAAACTAATCAAGGCATTAATATTATTAGACAAATAATGCTTTAATATAAAGAGGAATCCACGGAATTAATAAAAATTAAAAAGCCTTCCAGATGTTTTTAAACCAACACTTCATAAGTCACTGGCCACCCAGACGCACACAGTATCACTTTCCTAATCATAGGGCAGTAGACAACCAGGTGATCCCAGGTCTGCGGAACTCGTTCTAAGCAATCACATAGGTCATTTTTTCTCAAACCAAACCGATACAGGTATTCTTCCCGTGGGCAGTCATGACTTGGATAACCTTGTACGATATATGAAGGTCGGTCTTCAAACTGTGGTATATTGTGGGGAAAAACTTCTTCACGTTCTGAGAGCTGTTTCTGTATTTGCTCACCACATTCGGTTCCACGAAGCCAAGGTTTCCACTCTCAGCTTCTGTCTAATCGCTGATCTTGGTACAGGTCTGAAGGCCTCTAGTAATAATGGGACGTCAGCCGCCTCCATTGCAAGTCTGTCAGCTGCCTCATCCTCAACATGAGCTTTAACCCATGAAATGCCGACCTTCCATGTACTTCGAAGTTGACGTATTGCGGTGTGTGTGTGTGAGTGTGTGTGTCATTCCATACGACAACTCTCCTTAGGGTTGAGATAAAAATTCCGTTCTTGCGCCGAAAAATCAAACTTCCCAAATGAAAGGATGAGTTCGTAGGCCAGAACTTTTTGAGAACATTAAATTGGTCAAATTTCAAAAAAACGTGCAAATAAATACTCTAAAAATGGCTAAAAACAGCTGAAAATGGTTAAATATACATATTTTTTAAAAGAATTTTAGTCTAAAGAAGTTTATCAACAATGGACATGAAAAAAGCAAGCAAAATATTATACAGAAAAATGTACTTAAATGTCACTATTATTTCCTAAAAAATTGATGTCAACAAAAAGTTAGAAATTCAAAATCTTTTTTGATTTACAGAATGTTATTAAGAACGAATTTGTTAGCCATAAAATTGGTGGTAAACGATTTTTTTGCACTCAAATTGCTCAAATTTCATAACAATTTAACATAATAGAATACGATAATTTACAAAAATTAGCTCATATGATCATGCTTCATGACTGGAACTTTTTCATACACAAGGCATAGTCTAAGAGAGATGGAAGACATTATAAATGAGACATTGTTAGAGGTTCGTCCACTCCTTGAAAATTACAACCGACTTTCATTTGATACAGCCACAGAAACGGAAAGTCCCCGGTCCGCAATGTCCGAAATAGGACCTAAGATCCTGAAGAGTTTGGGTGCTATGCCAGTCAGCACATTTTTTCTTACATTGTTGGACAATATACCAAGCACAAAAATTCCGTGTCTTATGCTCGAAGGTTTGGGGTACTCCATTTATAATCGACTATGCCCATATTCTTTGAATGTGAGAACCCGTACACGGAATTCAAGAACAAGATGCTTGACTGGTTTACAAAAGAAAACCCTGGACGTCAATCTACTGAAACACTGAGGAACGTGTTAGACAACTAGCAAGGGTCGCGTCCAGTGAGGAGCGTAAGTAAATGGAACCCGAAACGGCAAGGGACTGTGTGATGCGAAAAACCTTATGTGCATTTGTTAAAGGCGTCAATAAGGAACTTAGTGCATTATTGTTGAACAATTTTATGAGTCTCTACAAGAAGGGAGTATGTTATTTCTCTCAACTTTTCAGGAGGACGAAAAAACTTTCAAAACTCACTTTTTCAAATTTTGACATGGATATGTCTTTGCTCTGGGGGGTCAACCAAAAATTTTCGTCACGCAAAAGTTGATGTCACAATTTCTAATGATGTTCACGTACAACCCAGCCGTTGCTAGGGGAATGGAACTTCCGCAGTTTTCATCGCACAGAAATCATTCGCCACTCGCTGGAAAGCGCTTGATTTATGTGATAAATGTTCACATCTCAAGCTACCAATTCCCCCCTCCTAAACTAAGTTGATTGGACTATAAACACTTTTAATAAGCCTGTTACAATATTCTAAACGTAAAGCAATAGCATCATTTACTCCACTCCATAGGAAACATTTTCATCCTCTTGACATCTCACTGTTAACAACAACTCATTGTAGTGGCTTCTCTCCACAGTTATTTTCAACATTTCTATAAGTAAACCGTTGTTTTGTTGGAATTAGTCGGGATGCGGCACAGGGAAAATAAATGAAATTATTTCATTTATTGTTTTATTTGATAACGTTTCGTCCTCCACTGAGGACATCTTCAGATCTTGGTGTGTCCAGGAAAAAATTTATAAACATCCGAATATAACGGATTTGTCAAATAAAACAGTGGCTCACCAAGTCAACTCAATGTCAAGAAAGCAAGATCTGAAGATGTCCTCAGTAAGAGGACGAAAAGTTATCAAATAAAACAATAAATGATATAATTTCATTTATTTTCCCTGAGTAGCATCCCGACTAACTCCAACAAAACCGACCAAACTACCAACATAAGTAAACCGGTTATAATGTTGTTACCTAGTTAGTGAAAAGCAATAGCATCATGGGAAAGGCTCATGCTGAACGTAAGCGAGAATCACGAGAGTGGACATTACAGAAAAAGGTGAATGCATTAATTGACTCATTGCCTGGTTACATCATCTATGACCGAAGAGGAAAAATTAGATTGTTATTATCAAATGAAGGCAGAAAAAAAAAACAGCTTCGGATGGAGACGAAGAAAGCAGAGCGAGAAACGAAGAAACGGAAGCAGAAAATGAATAAACAGGAACAGAAACGAAGAATGAATGCTGAGCGGAGTAAGGAATACCGTGCCCGCTAGAAAGTAAAATTAGCTACGCGTTCGAAAGTAGAAACAACACGTAAACGCAATGCCGCCGATGAAATCTCTGTCGATCCAATATTTTGTGAACCACTCCAGAGATTGTTTGTTGACGAACTTCTCGTTGATGATTGTGAATTCGATCGCCGTTTCAATCAGAACAGATTCGGAGTTTCTTGCGCTGTTTGTGATCGACTCTGGTTTCAACGTGACATGAAGAGCATTCCTTCGAAAGCCTCGAATGTTGGGCGGGAAAAATACCCAAACATTCGTCTATCTACTGCGAGTGTGTGCGGTACTTGTTTCAAATCTTTGCTGGATGGAAAAATTCCGCGTTTGGCTACTATTAATGGTTTTCGATACCCTCCATTTCCTTCTGAGTTACCACCGCTCGATCCTGTATCAGAGCGATTAGTATCACCTCGTCTTCCGTTTATGCAAATTCGTCGATTGCGTTTCTTGCATGGTTCCAAGGAGATAATAGGTCAAGTAATTTACATTCCCGTAAATGTGAATTCAATGGTTTCAAAATCGCCTCGTCAACTGGAGGATGATCGAGCATTCAATGTACACATCAAACGGCATCTCATTCACAAATCAACCTACTTGAAGGGTCATGTGAAGAAGTCGGTGATAAAAGCGTGGCTTAGATATCTCGTTGCTAAACCTTTGTACCGTATGAACGGAATTTGCATAGATAAGTCTTTGTATGGCGAAAATGATATTTCTTCTGCTTTGGCACCCGTTCCCGAGGCAGAAGCTGATGCATCTGCTGAACCAATGATTCAATATATTTCTGAAGAATCAACACATGTGAACGATTTGCTACTTGCGAAACAACACACATTAATGTGGAGCGAGGAGCAGTATCTTGAGCTCGCACCTGGGATGAATATACGTCAACTGTCACTTCTCTTTGACGAGTATGCTGAAGAGCTTTCCTTCCCTTCTATCTATCAAGGTGAACCGCTAAGTATATTATCGAGGATGTAACGCCGTACATGATGGCTTGTAGTGAAATCCGTCGTACCGATCGTCGTGGAGTAAAACCGGAACACATATTGTATATGACAATGAAAGTTATGCGTTTACGATTGACAGAAAGCATATACTGCACATTCAAAACTAGTGATAATTTGAAGAAATTGAGACGTGGAAACGTTGAAGATGTTAACTTTGTCAACAACATGATTGAAAATACCTTTCCTTTCTAAAATCGATTCCTAACAGTGTGCAATATTGGATGGCTAGGAAGAAAGATGTTTGCCATGATTCGGCAGTTGGGAAAGCCTACAATTTTTCTCACATTAAGCGCTAGTGAATACGGATGTTCTGACTTGATGCGGTTACTTTATTGTTTGGAAATGGGAAAGGAGTGGACGGGTTAAGGTGACCCAGCAACATCAATGGGTTCTGATTTACGGACAACGCTTGTAAATGAGGACCCGGTAACGTGTTGCTTATATTTCAATAAACTTTTTGATACAATAATGTTCATCCTCAAATCAAAGTCGTTCTCTCCGTTTGGTCGCTACCGCGTTGTTGGTTACTTCAAGCGTATTGAGTTTCAACAGCGTGGTAGTCCACATGCACACATTTTACTGTGGCTCACCAATGACCCAAAGGTGCCAGTTGACGAGAAAATGCCTGTCACTGTACAGTTAATTGATTCACTCATCAGCGTTGATAAGAGTCGTATTGAACAAGAGAGATTTCAGATACACAAACATACATTCACCTGTTATAAACGGGCCAAAGATGAGGAAAATAAACGTTGTCGTTTTGGCGCACCATTCTGACCAATACAATCTACAATGGTACTTTTGCCTATGACAAAAGAAGACGGTCGTCGTGATCAACTAAGGCAAAAATATGCTGATATGCATCGTTCTCTCGAGTTTGAAGAGTTTGATTCTTTTCTTCAGCACCACTGCATTCACAATTATAACTACTACCTAAACATTCTCCGAGCTGGTATTTCTCGTCCTCGTGTCTTTCTTAAAAGAACTATTCAGCAGCGATGGATGAACACCTTTAATCCGTGGATTTCGAAAGTATTGCGTTCTAATATGGGCATACAATTTATCTTGGAGGAATATTCTTGTGCCACGTACGTTGTTGAGTATGTAAACAAAACAAATAGGGGAATAAGTAATTTAAAACGGGAACTTATTAAGCTTCGTGATGAATACCCCGACAAAGACTACAATGCTCTGCTGACTAAAGTTGGTTTGAAAATTTTGAATGCGGTAGAAATATCTTCACAGGAGGGTACTTGCTAAATTTACACATGAGCGAGGGTAGTCGTAAAGTTGAGTATATTCCCACAGTGTGGCCACATGAGCGTCAATGCTTTCGCAAATCGAAGAAACAAATGGATCATGAGAAAGTGGAGAGTGAATCAACTAATATTTGGTATAAAAATACTATAGAAAAGTATGAGTCTCGTCCAGAAAATATGGCGACTACATCACTTGCACAGTTTGTGGCTAATTTTTATCAGGATCGTAACACAGAGAACTACAAACGTAGAGCGATACCAAAAGTTCTGCGTTACCGGAATTATGAGCTCACAGAAATGGATGAATATAAACGAAAAATGGTTTTCCTCCACCTACCCTTTCGTAATGAAGAGGTGGATGTGCTTGATAATAATCGTTATCGACTCAACACGAAGCATTCATTATGGAAGCACGTAAAGAGTTTGAATACAATTTAGATATTTACAAAGTTATGGAAGAATTTAGGCTCCTCTGTACTGAAGATGAAGACAACCTTGGCTAGGATGAGAATGCTCCATCTGAGGAATATGCCAAGAGCAAGGGGGTGGATGAGGATTTCGTGTAAAACATACGAGATAGAATAGATGACGATATTTGTATGCACCTAGTGGAAAATATGTCTTCAGTTGTACGAAAACGTGAGAATGTAATGTCTGCTGAACAGTACTGTGAGGCAATGCGCAACACAAGTCAGCGAAAACGCGATCTCGTCCTCGAAGCGATTCATCGCATCTTTGCTGACGGTGAACGTAAACCGCTACAGATTTTCTTAACTGGTCCAGCAGGAAGTGATAAAACCATTACAATGAAAATGTTGATGGAAACATATAATCGCTTTTCGCAACAGCACGATAATGCGTTCAACGCGTATGTTGCTTCTGCCTCGATAGGAATGGCTGCATCCGCAATCAATGGGTCTACAGTACATGCAATCTTTCGTATCGGCAACCCACAAAAAACAAGTGGTCTCTCTGTTGAAGCACTCAATGCATTCCGCACAGCATTTGCCAATGTTCGCATTGTCTTTGTAGATGAATGCAGTATGATTGGTTCTGCTTGGACAGATCAACTCACATTTGCAGCATATACCTACGTACTAAACGATCACGAACGACCATTTGCAGGTATGGATATGGTCTTCACAGGTGATTTGCGTCAACTTCTGCCTGTTTGCCAGACACCGATCTACAAACGCTCGAGAACTAATTTCTGCTGCGAAATTTTTTGGCAATCGCTCAACTACTACCCGCTCGTACAAGTAATGCGACAAGCCGACGTTGCCTTCTCCTCTGACCGTACTAAGATTGACAATGGCGAGCCCTTAATTCCTGAGGAGAAAGCAATAATCGAGTCTCGTTTTGTAGAGCGTGAATTTGTTGATCGCGAGTTCC
Organism: Adelphocoris suturalis; assembly: GCA_030762985.1. Taxonomy (NCBI): domain Eukaryota; kingdom Metazoa; phylum Arthropoda; class Insecta; order Hemiptera; family Miridae; genus Adelphocoris; species Adelphocoris suturalis. The sequence continues at coordinate 103,046,732 of CM061040.1, forward strand.
CTGAATCTATTCGTCTTTTCTTCCGTACACTCGACGTTGACCACTGTAATATTGACTCTACTCGCGGAGCAGATATGGTACAGTATGTGGCTAAGGATCACTACACCGGCTACCGTACAGACGAACAACTAGCTAGTGCTCGTGCAAAACTCAAACCAGATGAAACTGGTGGTCTACCATACATGCTTCGTCTTCTCATTGGGAAACCATACATGGTTAGAGCAAATATCGATGTGCTCGATGGTCTTGTCAATGGTGCGATTGGAACTTTACGCTACATTGAACGCGATGTTGAAACCACCACGATAAAACGGCTATGGCTGTCGTTTCGGGACCCAAAAATTGGTCGTTTACTGTGCAAAAAAGCTCAAGCGCATATACTTGCCACCTCACACCTTCATCAGATGTGAGTACGAATAGCGTCCCGTACTTGCAACATACAAACAACGAGTAAAATTATTACTTGTAAGCGCCGGCAATTTCCGCTTGTAGAAGCTTGTGCAATTACAATCCACAAGTCACAGGGCAGTACATACGATATAGTTGTGTATGAATACAGTAGTGGTCATGAACAACAGCTTGTGTACGTTGCTCTATCTCGCGCCACCTCACTAAATGGGTTATATATCACAAATCGCAACAGGGACCATACATTTTACCACTCTCGGGGTAAAGAAAACAAGGAATTGAAAAGAGAGTTTACTCGACTTGAACGTCATCGTTTACAAACTATAAGTGATACGTGCCGCGAATTTCTCGATCGTTCTACGCAGAATGATTATCCTACCTCACTTTCATTAGCCACGCTCAATACGCAATCGTTGAAAGCCCATTTGTGGGATAAGTTCAGATTTTGTGCTCCCGTGGTGTAAATTACTCTCACTCTCAGAAACGTGGATTCACAACAATTTTCCGATCGAAATACTTGGATTTTTTTACTGTTTCGCGCTTCAAACGTAGTACTGTTCGTTCGGGCGGTGTTGTATTCTGCGAAAATATGGATCATTATAACGCTATACAATCCATCGAACACGAGCTTTTGAAATTTGATAAATCAGAGAATCAAATAAAAAATATCGAAACATTTCATCACGTTAAACTTGATGGCATATAGCCCACAATTTAAAGGTTTGTTCAAAGAACTCGAAACATAAAGTTATCATGATATAACTATGCTCATTAACTGAGACTTTAATTTAGATTCACGAGGACCACGTGAACCACAGCTTATACAATTCTTGCGCGAAGATCTTGGACTAGCAATCAACAATGATCCCGCTATATCTACAACCCGTCATTCAACGTGTTTCGACGCCATCTTCTCTCGCAATATTGATGAACTTGAAACACTTCAGTACATTTCATACTTCACTACACACCATCCCCTATTGTCTATAACTTCGAGTTCTACTAATATTGAATCTTAACTTATTTCTTAACAATATATCTGTTAGTCATACATTTTGAATGCCTCCTTATTTGACGTGGATTTCTCACTTCCCTCAATTTTTTGACATGAATATGATTGTCTTGGCTCTGTGGGGGTGTACCAAAAATTTGCGACTAATTATACACCAATTTATACGAAACATGTTCGGATGGAGATGAAATAATTAGACTATAGGCCCCCGGTTACCTCCATATACATACTTCGAATAAAATTATTGAAACACACAATGTGTTTTAGCTCACGCGTTTCACATAAGCTAGTCTACTGATTGGAAATATGCGTACCAATGATTACCTAATAATTAATTAATTACCGAATTACCTCTAGGCAGGTTAATAATGCATCATAAGTTGAAAGCGTTGTTGTTTGACTTACCTAATGTTTACCTTCCTAATGTTATGATGCACAAAATAATCTGTAGAAGCGAGTCAGCTGATTTGTGTATGACATCATATTTGTACTAGACACGAATTAGTAGTTGCACTCAACGAATTCGAATTCGTGTTTTTTCAAAAATGGTCTTTAGTTGTGCTTAATTATTAATTCAGATGTAAATTATTCATTTAGATGAAATCTCTGCCGATCCAATATTTTGTGAACCACCCCAGAGATTGTTGACGAACTTCTCGTTGCTGATTGTGAATTCGACAGCCGTTTCATTCAGAACAGATTCGGAGTTTCTTGCGCTGTTTGTGATCGACTCTGGTTTCAACGTGACATGAAGAGCATTCCTTCAAAAGTCTCGAATGTTGTGCGGGGAAAATACCCGCTATTTGGGAATTTCCCAATAAGAAGATACAACCAGAACCATCAGTGTTCGTTAATTCTCCTATAACCGTTGACAATTCAATCGGCATGCTTGACGAGGATATTAATGTGCAAACAACCCCGCGATTTGGGAAATTCCCAATACGAAGATCGTTCTGTTTAATATGTTGCAAAATTTGAAGAATCAGTGGGCAATTGCAGAAGTCTTCTACAACAAAGAATGCTCGGCTGAGGAACAGAAAATTACCAGTATGAAGAAAGTGCTCGAGAAACACTCAAACCGGCTGGAGGAGCTAAACTAATGAAAAATCAGGCTATCATGAACATAAAAATCATAGCGCCTGTATTGGAGAAATAACTTTAATAGTATGTAGGTATAGTATGCTTATTGTGTCTCCAAGAATAATATAATAAATTCTTTTTCCTACATTTCGTCGCCTACAGTCCAAAGTTAAAGGATTTGTTTACAACTCTCGAGGACAACCGTTATGAAATCCCCAATCAAAGACATATCCATGTAACATGGTATCTGCTTGTAAAGCAGATAGTGGAACTCGTTTACGAGTTTCCTCTTCATTTTTGTTTTATTTTTTTCAGTTGGTTGAAAACATACGCCCTTAAACATATCATTTTCAGCAAAGGTAATCTTCTCTTTTCCTATATATCCTCATCAGAGGTCAAGGTGTTCTCACGGTCTAATTCCACGAAAACATTGTCTTCCGAAGACAAAGTCATTGTTTCTTCGTTGCCACTATGGAATAGGAAATGAAAAATTATGTATGGAAGTACGGCGGTATTGTGTTATGAAGAAACAAATGGAAAAACA
>CM061040.1:103054775-103109775 GCA_030762985.1 Adelphocoris suturalis
TATATATTTTGTTTTTTTCAAGGTCATATTTGTGTGTTAATACCAAAGCTTTTCCTACGCATATTTAATAACATATCCTCTCGACTTTTCGTACGTGCTTAGATAATGATATTATTAAGGCAATAACTATTTTAATAGATTGGAGCTCAAATCGAGAAATATAAACATGCGTATATAATTATAGAAGTATAGGTTGTGGCAACTCGAAGTAGGACACGCCGAGGAGTCTGGACGGGCCTTATGACGTACGCTAGCCAACTAAAAGTACCATCATACTCAATTGAAAAAATAATAAACCTTTGTGAAATAATTTGCAGCGTTTTTGAAAGGGCTTGGGAAGTCATTGAGAGGAGTTTCAGGAATAAACGGAAAATTGGAGAATTTTTTTGTTGTTGCTTTGTGAGCCTTAGGGAACCGTCTGGGAAAAAACGATGTCCCAATTGCTGACATGGTCTGTTCTAGTACCTGACACCCCTGTCAGCTACTGAAAAGTAAAATCTGCATTGAAAATAACAATCAGTGGTGTGACTCATGTAACTAGGGGTAAATATAGGTAAGATAAAGTCTATGAGAGTTTGAAGAAAATTATGTGATGTTCCAGTGGCTGACAGGCCTGTCAGGTACTAGTGAAAAGGCCATTTTAAGGACCCAGTAGCTGACACCCATTAAAATTATAAACTATATCGCAAAATCGGTTCAAAAATAGATTAAACACAATCTAAAATCACTCAGTAATTTAAATAACAAACGTTTTGGAAAAAAATGAAGTACAAAAGCAGCAGAGACAAAAGCTCACCTCCGAGTCCTTGCCCGTAGGTGTCTGGTTTTGGAGCACTTGACAAACTGAGAAGAAGTTGCCGACCACGTATTGAGATTAGGCTAAGAATCCCGCCAGAACTGACGTAGTTCTGCCAACTAATAAAGAAAGAAATATCTACAGATGCCGCTAATTTTTGAAATAGAGGTGTAGGAGGCCCTGACACCTTATTATTTCAATTTTTCGTGGAGGATGTCAGCAAATGGTGCACCTGTCAGCTACTGGTGCATTTACCCTAAATATCCAACATTTGTTTTGATCCGTAGAATATGACTTAGAATGAGTTTATTTGCCATAAAATTGGTGGTTAAAATTTCGTTGCTCTCAACTTGCTTAAAATTTCAAAACAAAGTAACATACTTGATACCATAATATAAAAGAAAATTTGCTCATGCGATCATGCTACATGACAGGAACTTTTACTTTTTTACTTTAATAGTTTAATATTTTGATGTTTCTCTTTATCATTATATACATTATTAATATACCTCTCTTTATCTCTCATATATCAAAATACCTAAATCCCAGCGCTTAGTTCAATGGTATTGACCCTTGTAGTAAATAATCTGTGAGATGAATTTTGTCTGATCGTGTACCTGAGGGAATAACATGACATACTTTTCTGAAAAATGTGATGTGATTTCTAATTTTTATTGTTAAAATATGCGTGATAGCGTTAGGATTTGTATTGCGTCTGGCAAAAGGTCAATTGGGGAGGGTTATTTATTTATTTGTTTCTTTTATTTATTTATAGTTGTGTACATAGGGTATAAGGTTTCTTTCTCGTGTCAACTAAGAAAAAGTAACATTATATTGTGATTTGTAATAAACTGATAAAATTATACCTAGCTAAGTAAGTTATTATATAAAGAATTACGGGAGTACTGGTATAAGTGTGGAAGTTATGCGGCTACTTCCTGTATATTTATGTTTATTCAGACAACTTCCAGCCGCATAACTTCCACCCTCATACCAGTACCCCCGTGAGAAATAATGGCTGCCTGCACGAATACCTATAAAAGAATTACTTTTCCACACATTCTTGGTCCCTAGTGATAGTATTACAGTTGTAAGAGAGACAGATAAAAAAAAGTGTTTATCCTTCAAAACTGCAAAAATATGCGATATTAATGATAGAAGGAGCTGTCACACTCCTCTCTGTTTAATGTGCGAATTAAGATCTATAGGTGTCTCCTAAAATCGTATCAGGGTTGCAGAGTGTAGTTTTGAATTGGGCCCGTGCTGGATTTATTCTTCGGTAGTGTAAACCACTCCAGCAGGACTTGTGCGCTTTCTTTCAGGGGTTCTTAACCTTTTTGAATTAGCGGACCACTAATAAGGAAAAATAGTTTTCGTGTACCACTTGACTTTGTTAAAAGTAATTATTGGTATACCTAGTAGTTATTTAGCACCACCTATTTGTTATTCATGAAGGTCTTTAAGTCCTGCACTTGTGTTGCTTTTAATGTGATGGTTACACTTGCATGTTGTTGACCACTTTATCTATGTGGGAGTAACACTTGTTGCAACTACCAATCGTAGGCTTACCAGCTCCGTGCACAAGAACACTTCAGGCTGGTTACAAGTATTTGAGATTCACGCATGCACAGCAGTTATGAAATATACGACCGTGATGTAACTCATTTGAGGTAATCACATTTCCCAACTATCTTCCGAATTTACGAATAAACATGAGTCTATTTACAATTTCTGAGTCAAACTAAATCACTCGCGACGAAGTTGTGGAAACCCATTTCAAAACGGAAGTTAGTAAAAAACGTTGTCTATTTTGACGAAAAATAAAGAGTTACAATGTTAAATCGATTTCGACGGTTAGGTCAACACTAGTAACAAACAATAACTAGTTATAATAAATAGTTATTGTTTTTTACTGATGATGGCCTAACCGTCGAAATCGATTTAACATTGTAACTCTTTATTTTTCGTGGAAATAGACAACGTTTTTCACTAACTTCCGTTTTGAATTTCTGAGTGATGAGATTTAATGGGGACCATTCTCTGCATAACCCGCTCCTTCCTAGGAAATTTCACCGAAATTCAACAAAAAATGTAGTAGGTAATTATGCTTGTTGCAATGATTTCACATTTGCGTTTTTGCAGCATCCATTAATGATGCTGTCGTGATGAAATTGGTACGCTGAAATTGACACACACACACGCGCGCGCGCGCGCAATGGCTCACACACAGACACATACTTTTTATTTTTTTATTTATTTTTTATTTTTATTTATTTAGTTTTTTTTTTTTTTTTTTTTTACAAAAATCCTCTCAAAGGCGGAGGGAGGCACAACATCAAATCGAAAAATAAACAAATAAATAAAAAAGTGGGAAGGACGCCCAGGATTTCCCTGACGCTGGCTCCTGAGATGAAGGAAGTTGCAGGAGGAGGAGGAAGAAGAGAGGGATGAAAGGAAGTGCCCCATAAAATGACCAGCAGTTGATGTAAGAGCCCCTGAGGACGCATGTTGTGATACCAAGGAGCACTCCCACGGTCATGGCCAACTAGAGTAACTCTATTGCACTTTTACCGCACCACACCCCGCGCCAGGACGCGGTCGGGGCCATCCGCCATGCCGCAGATCATTCCTGTCATATTTACTTATCTTTGCCCGCCGGGTCTGCTCCATGTCCACGCTGACGCATTTTATATAGTCTCTCCATTTTAACATCCTAACTACTGGATGACAAGGCACCAGCTATCTGCTAGGCAACCACATCGTGACGTAAAATACAGCCACCGTGAGTACTAGGACATTGCTGCACCGCATGATAGAGATTCTCATTTTTACCCTGAGAGGCGCAGTAGAAGGTGCCTACTGTCTCGTGACTACTCCTTGAACACCTCACCCGGACAGCGTGTAAATGGCGATAGTCCCGGGCCTCAATGCTCTCTGAAGCCCATTCCACCCACTGGGTAGAAATGGGGGATTCAGAGCACTGTCGGAGCTCTCTTTATCTTCAATCAAATATGTCTTTAAGTGGGTGAGTGTGACAGATTTCCCGTCATAGAGTTCCCTGAAGAGAATGCACTGTCGTCGCCCCGTTGATGAACAACGGGCGTCGCACGCCTTTCTCGTGTTATTGAGAAGCTGAGTTTGGCGTTGGATGGGTGATCCAGGTCCCTGGAAACAAATCTACTCCGAACATAGCTCATTAATGCTATTAGTAGGAGTGGTATCTCTCTGACAGGATACTGTCAACCTCCTCTACCTTTTTATCGAGGATTCAGGCCCCCATTGCACCTCTGGGGGGGGGGGGGGGGGGGGGGGGGGGGGTACCTAGATCCCTGATACGTTTCTTGACACAGGCCAGTGAAATGACAGTTTAGAGAACTGTTAGGTTCTCTGCTGTGCCATTCGCTGGCCAAAATGCTCTCTGGACGTCACGGATGACACCAACCACTTGGAAGTGAGATGCCGAAATCTTTTGTAAGTGGCGGAAAACTACTGACAATATCGAAATCCGGCAGTAGCCTCCAGGCCAACTTGCTCTTTTCTTTGGAATGAAGATGGTCTGGCCATGGGTCAACACTTTCAGAGGTCTTCCCGACAGAAGTGACAGGTTGAGGATAAGCAGCTTGACATTCTTTGGGGCTTTATTCCAGCGTCAGGCAGGAATACCATCAGGTCCAGAGCAGACAAGGAGTTTTTGACACGGCATTTATGTGTCTCGTCATGGAGCACTGGTGTGCACATAATGCTGCATAAGGAATTCCTGGTGGAACCTGGAGGCACCACCGGCTCACCAGCGTCAACTGGCAGGGAGCAGTCAAAAGTGGCTCTCAATAATCCACAAACTCCTGGAGAGCGGGTAAAACGTTTTCGTACCCAGCTCTCTCCTGTACCTCCGCAGACACACAAGCTGGATGCTTCCTCCACAACTACTGGACTCGCTGATATTCCCGCGTTCTTGCTTGTTTCGCTGCTCTGCGACCTCCACGAGGCACCAACACAGGAGGATTTCCTTCCTGATGCCTCGCCACGGTCGCACCCCCAACCTGTGGGAAGATCCTATGTATAAAAGCCACGGCCTCGTCTTCCAAGCCATCAGGCCTCTCAACAGCCCGCATCGCCAGTTCTTGCAGGTAGGCGCTCTCATAACCTTCAATGCAACCTGCCTTCTCCCCAATCCTCAACACTTCGGTCTTCAAACCATCAAGAAGACCAGAGGTCCCGAGGGATGATTGCTTAATGACAAGCTGCTGTCCCACGCCTGTAGGAGATGCGGGAGAGGCCCCACGGCATCCTGGACAAGCTGCTTGAAGTGGGGCCTCAGGCAAAGAGATTGAATGGCAGAAAGCGTGCGCATGGGAAAACAGGCTTGCAAGAAAACATTTATATTAGGTATCCCATTACGCACTGCCCCTAATCGCCATTGGGTCATTCTGCCAAACTCCAGTAAACTGGAGGGTGCCCGGGTTGCATGATGGGGACGTATGACCTTGACTTGGGTAGGGATAAGAAGGAGCTCCGAAGAGATAAAAACACCAACAGTTACCCTACCCCAGCAACCCACACACGCGCTCCTACACACACACACACACACACACACACACACACACACACACACACACACACACACACACACACACACACACACACACACACACACACACACACACACACACACACACACACACACATTTTTTTTTTTTTTTTTTTTTAGGAAACTCCCCTCAAAGACGGTCGGGGGGAAACTGCCAGACCAGGAAACTGTCCGAAACGCCCTTCCTGGAAATTCGGGGAGATCGGGGTTTCGTTTCAAAACTCCCGGAAAACCTGTTCCTCCAAACTCCCCGAAAAGGTGGAACGAGGATTCTGCCAGAAAACTTGAAACACAGATTGCGAAGAAGGGGAACTGCCCGAATCTGTACGAACTGAAAACTGTCCGAAAGTAGGGTCGTAATCCCCTTACCAGGTCACCTTGGGCCTTATCAAAGAAATACGAACGTAAGTAATTAGCTCCTGAGGAACTCCCAAGTTCACTGCCAGACAACAGAAGGCCAGTAACATTATTTGCATGATCTAGGCCCCAGTGGGACATAAACATACCTCAAATTATATATATTATGACTATGGTTCGGATCGATATGCTCGATAAAATCTCCAGACATGCTTGAAAAACATCTGTTTTATGCTCGATAGCAAATACCATTATATGCTCGAAAAACACCGTTAAAAACTATAGAAAGGAAAGTGAAACGAAAAAAAATCTACAACTTATCTTTATATGCCTACGAGCTTTATTTTCAAATTGTATGTACATATTGTATGTATAATTGTATCTACAAGTTTCAGGTATATATATGACAAGTTTCATTTATACACGTTACAGTTTAAAAGTCTATTTACAAAATGTTCAGTACTACTAGACGAGTCATTGAAATAGATTCGTGTTGGTCTGTACAACACGAATTTTTCCTATATTCTCAGTTTCAAATGATGTTCTTAGATCGGTCAGTTAAATCTTCAATGACGAGAATGATCTTTCAACGTCAACTGACACGAGAGGTATATACTTGAATGATGCTGCTTCTTGGGCAGAGTAGTTATAAAAATCCTCTGACTTTGCAGACTCGCCACGCAGCATCCTCTCCAAGTCCAACGCTGCTCTCCAACCGAGATTTCTAGCCAGCACGATCTCCAACTTTTTCCTCACAGTTTTCCCAGTCTCTCCAGGCCATGATTTCGCTTTTTCGATGACTCCATGTATTGTAGTGATTACTTCAACCAACTCCAACCCTCGCGATTCCAACTTTAGGATGACCTCAGGAATGATGGTCATGTATGTCGGCTTTTATGAAAGTCAAGGATGGCACCAAGTCGTTGGCGACCAAACGTTGATAAATCTGTATCACTAACATCTTCCGGCATGTCGGTCATCTTTGCTGTTCCAGGACATGGCGTATGCGAACATCTCATTTACCACACTGAGTTATTCTTTTTATCTCTAATATATGAGAAATTATTGCACTCGTCAACGTAAAGAAGTGAGTAGGCTCGTTGGCCCTGCATTATAAAAAAACCATGTTGAACGGACAGAAACACGTCACAGAGATGGGAAAATGAATATCTTACTCTCAGGAATGAAACTTTTCGAATGAATTATTATGGTGCGAGAATGGCCATATATAGGCTTCCCCCTAATGAACGCAAGACGCAGTGGTTGCCATTATAATAACGGATTAGAATGTGACTCAATAAGAGAATGACCATAATGCTTCCCTCTAATAATGGAAGAAGACGCTTTACAAAGACGGATTAGAATGTGACTCGAATTAGAATGTGACTGGATTAGAAAGGACCCACTCGGAGTTCATTGCCCTGAGCAGACTTTCGGACAGTTTTCGAAGTCGAAACGGGGATTTTCCATTCTGCCGGAATATTTTCGGACAGTTCTGCAGCTTTCTGTTTTCCGACAGTTTCCTGGCCCTAATTTTGGAGACATTTACGTGAACTCCTTGAACTCCCCGAATCGGTTTTGGGGCAGAAATTCGGACAGTCTCCTGGTCTGGCAGTTTCCAAGTTCCCTCAAAGACGGAGGGGGCACGCCATTAAGAAAAAAACGAAAAAACTAAATTAAAAAGTGAGGAGGACGCCCAGGTTTACCCGACGCCGGCTCTAGGGATTAGGGAAGTTGAGAAAGATGGAGGAGGGAGAGAGGGATGAAAGGAAGTGCCCCTATAGAATGACCACCAATTAAGGTAAGAGCCCCGAAGGATGCGGGTGGTGATACCACGGAGCACTCCTGCCGAGATGCCCAACTCGAGAAGCTCTGTGGCACTTTTCCTGCACCACACCCCGCGCCATGACTTTGATGTTATTAGGCGCCACTCCTTTTAGCTCAGATATCGCAGGTCGTTCCTATCATATTTACTTATTTTAGCCCTCCAGGTCTGCTCCATGTCCATGCTGCCAGATACACCTTGGACATCCAGGATTATGGCAGACCCATCGGGCTTGATGGCAACGATATCTGGCTTCTTGCCCCGGTCACTCGGCATATGGTACAGTCTCTCTCTCTCCACATCCCAGCCGCTGGATGACAAAGCACCTGCTATCTGCTTGGCAACCGCATCATGACGCAGAATGCGGCCACCATGAGTCCGTGGACACTGCTGCACCACATGATACAGGTTCTCATTTTTACCCCGACAGGCACGGCAGAGGGTGTCTACTGTCCCACCACTACCTCTAGAACACCTCACCGCTGTGGCTAACGCTGGGCCCCAATGCCTTCTGAAGCCCATTCAACCCACTGAGAGAAAATGGGGGATTCAGAGCACTGTCGGAGTTCCTTACCATCCACTGAATCATGCAGAGCAGCAGCGAACTCAGCAGATGAGCTGGGTTTTGGAGCAGTTGGAGTTGCTCGATTGCACCACAGCAACTGCTGCCTGACAAAATCAAGGTCAGCAGCAGTGCGAGCGACCTCCCAGCTAGAGCCCCTTAGGGCAAGCAGGCGCTGGTGGCGTAAAGATGGGATAGCGGCTGAGAGAGAGACAATGCCAAGCCCACCGGCCTTGACCGGTGCATGGATATAGGCACTTGGGACACCAGGTGGAAAGCCTAGCCAAGAGCGCACAGCAGAGCGTACTTCGCGGTCTAACTCAAGCAGCCTCCCCGCAGTAAGCCTGCCAAAGACTAACCCATAGGTTAGCTTTGGCAGTAAGTATGTGCGAAGGAGGCGCCGCTTCTGCTGTGGCTTCAGTGGAGCCTTGGTGACACGAGCTAGTGCTCCACCAAGGTCCACACGGCTTGCGGCAATGGTAGCAACACCCATGAAGTCGACTCCAAGGTATCGCCAGACCTCCAGCACGGATCGGGCAGGGATGGAAGTTTGTCCTAAGACAAAACACTCCTCATCCACTACCTTCACTTTATGCTGGCGACCCGACGGGACCAAGGAGACCGACCCACACTTAGCTGGGTTGACCACCAAACCACACCTGGCTAGCTGCTCAGCAAATGCGTTGAGGGAGATCTGCAAGCCCTCACGGGTTTCTGCGAGTAGGATGGCATCATCAGCAAAAGCCAATGCACCTACTCGCACCTTAGGGGCGAGATCGAACCCTATTTCAGCTGGCAGCTTACCCAAGGCCGTATCCACGACCAGGTTAAAGAGGAGTGGCGACAGAGGATCCCCCTGGCATACCCGGAGCCCAATAACAACATCCCCTGACATCTCACCTCGTACTTCGAGGACCGTCACGCCTTTGTGGTACAGACAGGCAACATACTCAATTAAACGAGCAGGTGCCCCGACACCACAAAGACAATTGGTCAGGGCAATGTGGCTTACTGTGTCAAAGGCCTTAGCAACGTCCAGAGCGGCAAGGTGGAGCTGCCGTTTCCTGATACGGGCCAGTGAAATGACAGTTTGGAGAACTGTTAGATTCTCCGCTGTGCCATCTGCAGGCCAAAATGCTCTCTGGATGTCACCCACGACACCAGCCACTTGGAGGCGAGATGCCAGAACCTTTTGGAAATGGCGGAAGACCACCGACGGAATAGAAAATGGTAGCCTCCAGGCCCACTTCAACCTTTGTTTGGGATGAAAATTGTCTGGGCACGGGTCAACGCTTTTGGGGTCTTCCAGATAGTAGCACCAGGTTGAGGATGAGCAGCCTAACATTCTTTGGTGCTTTATTCCAGCGTCGGGCGGATATACCATCGGCTCCAGCAGAAGTGGAGTTTTTGACGCGGCACTTATGTGCCTCGTCATGAAGCACATGATGCTGTGTAAGGAGTCCCTGGTGGAAGCTGGGGGTACAACTGGCTCACCAGAGTTGTGGCTGGGAGCACTCATAAGTGGCTCCCAGTAATCCACAAACTCCTGGAGGGGGGGTATAACTTGTTCTTCCCCAGCTCCCTCCAGTACCTCCGCAGCTGCACGAGCCGGATGCTTCCTCCACAATCTCTGGACACGCTGGTATTCCCGCCTCCTTGCTTGCTTAGCTGCTCTGCGACCTCCACGAGGCACCACATTAGGAGGAACTCCTCCCTGGTGCCTCGCCACGGTCGCTTCCTCAACCTGCGGAAAGATCCTCTGCAGATAGGCACTCTCATAACCAACAATATTGTCTACCTGCTCCCCGAGCCTCAATACTTCAGTCTTCAAGTCTGAAAGAAGACCGGAGGTCACGGGGGAGGATTGCTGAATGGGGGGCTGTTGTCCCACGTCTGCCGAAGATGCGGGAGAGGCCCCACTGCTATTTGCCAGGATTGCATCCTGGACCAGCTGCTTGTAGTGGGGCCTCAGGCGAAGAGATTGGATGGCAGAAAGAGTGCGCATGGGAAAACGTTGCTGCAAATAAACATTATTTCGACGTACCCCATTGCGCACAGCCTCTGCCTCTTCTACTGCCATTCGCCGCAAATCCTCAGAAGCATACCTGGGCCGGTCTCGCTCTATACTAATTGCTGCATTGGCCTCTACAGGATGTTTCTGCCAGACGTAGGCCCCAAGGCCACGCTTGGTGCTAAAGGCTCTTCCACAATGGGCACATTGGTGGGCATTAATTGGGGCTGTGGAAGAGGAGGAGGGATAGGATGATGATGAAGATGATGAGGGAGAGGATGGCCGACGCCCCTGCCTGGAGCGCCCCCGAGCGCCTCCCCTAAGACCCCGCATGCCAATGGGCATGCGGGGGTTATGAGGCTCATTGTTAGCTGTTTCCATAATGAGGGAGACACATTAAGAAGGGTCATTTTGCCACCCTCTATTCACCTAGAAGGTGCTTGAGTTATACGATGGGGAGGCATGACCATGAGTTGGGTAGAAATTTGAAAGAGCTCCGAAGAGATACAAACCACCTGCAATTATCCTACCTCAGTTAGCCAAACCCCTCCCCTCACCACACACACACACACACACACACACACACACACACCACACACACACACACACACACACACACACCACACACCCACACACACACCTAAAGTATAAACGTTAAATGCGAGTTTAAAGTATGATTTTGGAGAAAAAATTTGTTTTCAACTCCTGGAAGTGAACACAATTTATTATCCGCTACGCATAGTATTAGTATAGTACTCCTATGCAATACTCCCCAAAAGCGCCAGCTAATCCTTGCTAATAGCGCTAATGGATTGAATTAAAGAATGTGGAATACAGTACCAAAAGCGCTGGTAGTTAAGACTGAAAAATGAAGGCGAAAGAAGTACCTATGAAGAAAAAGGAGGACAGAATGATGAGCATAGGATGTGCACGTTCACATCTCAAACATGAAAATCAAGATCCTAAATCAATTCTTTCAGTAAAATATAGATTAGTTGGACAAATAGATCGGAATGATGTGAATAATTACCGAAGCTTCCATCCCAACAGCACTGGTGTATTTGTCTTTTATCGACCATAAAATCAGCGCTTTTGTCTGACAACGGCTACCACCCTATCAGACGATTTATGATTGTTCCACTCTTGGTTCTCTATTGAGCTCTAGATTCCTATCTCCGTTCAAAACGCAATTATTATGATAGCTGGATATTGAGGACTATGTATGGACAGATAAATATATTTTGATGAATAAGTTTGCAATTAACTTACTTGCATGAGCCAGAGATTGCTAGGTTGTGCTTCTTCATTCTTTTAGAAACAAGCAACTTAAAATTATCGCATAACCCATCCTAATTGTATCGAAGACGTGAACTGAAGAATCCACAGGTCGTCCAGCTTAAAGATGTTATATTGACTTCTGTATAAAGATATGGCAAGAAGGTTTTGTCGAGTTCCTTCATTCTTGTTCAAATGAAAACTGTTTCAGCTTCACAATAGTTACATAATACACCAATTAAAATTGCATACACTTTGAAAGAGATTTCATTATAACGGAATTCATCACAGCCCGACAGAATATGTGGATCAATGGGGGTATTAGGGACGGTCGGATTTACAGTTGACGAATCTGGTGATGATGCGTTAATAATCCACTCCATGGCGAAGTCCAGTCTGGCAATGACATTAGGGATCGATCCCTCCCCACATTTTCCCGAAGGTCTTCCTGATAGCATACCAACATATATTTTATTTTCTTCGCCGCACATTAGCGGACCAGCACCGTCACCGCCACATGCTGACTCCTTGAGGTGGATTTCACCGACGGAACACACATTAACATTGCGTGAAAACTGGTTCTGTCCCTCTGGGGAATGTTTGGTTAGAATCTGTATGGTTTTTTTACACCACTCCAATGGCATAAGATTTTGTTTGATTTTTTTCAATAAACCAACAGAACCTACCTCTTCTTCAGTTTTAGCTATCCAACCCAGAAGTATACAAGTCAGTGGATATGAACGCATTATAGTCTGTGTAATTTTACCCTTCTCTTCTTCAGTGATCGGGAACACTTTTAGAGAGCCTTCACCTAAAATGAAAGGTCTATTAATCTTTACCAAGCCGTAATCAAAAAGTATGGCCGTCATATTGTGGACACATTTTGGATGAACATCAAGTTCAATTGCGAATCGTACTGCTTCTTCATCATGATAGTAAACGAAGTCGTTATAGGAGGAACCTGCAACCACTTCCATTGCGGATGGATCCTGCAATGTGTAATTGAATGAACTGTTCAATGATTGGGAATCCTTCATGAGACACTGACAAGTCGTAAGGAGGCGCGATTCCGTGAATAACGTTGCAGAGCAAACTGGTGCTAATTTAATCAACACGACCATGAGAAATGGATATTCTCCTGGTTGTACTACTTCCCCATCATCTTCGATTTGATGACCCTGCATAATCCACAAATCACCTAGAACTATCGTCAATATAATAATTCTTACATCCATCGTGGCACAACTTTTTTCTCGCCGATTTCAAACGTACAACGATTACCCATTGTTGCTTTCCTTTTAACCATGCAGTTTTCTTGTGTCATTTTCTTCTCTTCTGTATTTAAAAAAAAAAAAAAAAATAAAAATAAAAATAAATAAATCAGACTATAAAAAGAATAAGAGTTCAAGAGTTAATTTGAGAATAAGAATAAGAAGAAGAGAATAGAATAAGAGTTAATCCACCCTCCATCTTAATTTATTATTCATTTGTGAGAACTAGTCTACGCTCATGAGCCAACACTATTCATATTAACAGGATCAGCTTACAGTAACACTGTAACGCTTACAGTAACAGGATCAGCTATCCGATAGCTTCTTCAAACAGACATGAAAAGGGCGTCATTTTCCATTATTAGAAAAAAGGCGTTTTCCAGGCTTCCAAAACTTAGTCTTTTGATGGGTTCAAGAAGTAAAATGGGGTGTGTGTCTGTTTCGAATAAACACTCATCAGTTGTGATATGTGGACACAAGGTAGAATTTAGAAAATACCCGATTCTTACCGCCAATTACAATTTAGATTTTACATTTATTCACAGTTGATTTTAAAAATCTCGCTTGGTTTATCTGAATTGTTTGTTAAAGAGCTAGGTTTTCTTCACCTAGCAAATTTATAAATGACCTTTTTATAGTAAAACGAGTTAACTCCTCAATTATTTATACTCGTAGTTAGTATGTAAAACTCAATAACGTTTATGAATCAGTTAAATTTTCCAACGGTCTTAGAATCAATCATTTTCGGTTTTGAAGTTTTACGGCTTGCATTTAATATTTGTAGAATGCATAGAGTTTATGATTTTCAAAACACTGCAAATTATTGCCCTACGGTTTGTTATTTCTGTGTCAGATAGCCCTTCTACGCTGATCATAGATCTACAAGTATATAATTATCGAACCCCGTATATACTCGAAGAATATGATCAGAACATGGCGCATCGTGCCTCACAAAAGGGTTCACACCTTTACGTGTTAGATATTTGGATTCAACAACAATAGCCTAACCTCCTGTCTCCAAGTTACTTTTGTTTATGTCGTTGAAAAATGAAATTCTCATTTTACAGTTCCAATAAAATTAGTGAAATCTAATTTACAAAGTTTAGTGTGTTGTGTCATTATTTAACAGGTTATGGGCCCAGACACGTAAAATTCGCGAGTATTGTGTTAGATCGGTTTTGGATAGGTGTGATAAATCAAGTAAGTGTTGCTTGAGACTTCACAAAACATGACTTCACTGGGAGCCGAATCGACCTCAACACCAACTGGTGTGAAGCGTTTTGATGGACACGATTTCGCTGACTGGAAGTTAAGAGTTGAATTACTTTTGGACGAAAAAGAACTGCTGGGGTGTGTGAATGATGAACCCAACCCAGACAATGCTAGATGGAAAAAAAGGACAAGAAATGTAAGTCGCTCATTGCTCAACATCTTGAAGATCCTTTTCTTGAACACGTTAGGGACCATGAACATGCGTGTCAAGTTTGGGAGTCTCTATGCTCAACATATGAGAAAAAAGGCCCAGCCAGTAAGCGCCTTTTGTTGAAACGAATTAGTGAACTCCAGTATGACACTAAACAACCCCTTGAGACACATTTCGCCACATTCGACAAAATCATGCGCCAATTGAAGGATGTTGGATCTAAACTTGACGAATCTGACTACTGTTGCATGTTATTGAACAGCCTGCCTAAACTGTTTGAAACCGTAGTCACTTCATTGGAGACGTGCTATCAAGACAAAGACATGAAGATGGAAACGATAAAACGCCGTTTGTTAGATCAAGGAACTCAAAGATAACGGCGAGAAATTAAAGGACACGGGTGTTAAATCTGGGGAGCAGCATGCTTTTTCGGCTAAAAAACAGCTTTTCAAATATAATCGAGATACAAAATTTTCTGATCAGAGCTTAAAATGCGAATTTTGTGGGCGTAATAATCACGAAATTAAGGACTGTTATTTTCACAAAAAGTACTCAGGAAAACGCTGGAAGGTGCTGAATTTGCCTTCATTACGCAGGAACCTGCTGGTGAGAATGAAAATTCAAATGTGAGTTGGTACCTTGACTCAGGCGCCTCCAACCATTACGTGAATTCAGACAGATATTTTACCGAGCAGATTTAACTCGACAAGCCCGTCACAATAAAAATAGCTAATTCCGACATTCTTCAAGGTACAAAAATTGGCAAATTCAAGGGTATCTGTAAAACTTCAGGGAATTTATGCTCATTCAACAACGTCTACTATGTTCCCGGCCTTCGACATAATTTGCTGTCTGTAAGAGCTATCACAGCAAAGGGCTATGACGTCTTATTCCGGAAGTCAGAGGTTTCAATTCTGAAAAATGGTAGAACGGTTGCTCATGGTATCATGAAGGACAATCTATACTTTTTGAACTTCACTTATCAAGTCACCCCTGAAAGTGCTCTCTATTGTGAAGTCAGAAATGATATGAAACTGTGGCATCGACGAATGGGGCATATGAGTATGGGCGGCCTGAAGAAGTTGATAGATGCTGGTGTGTTGAAGAATATTAATTCAAACGACCAGAATATCTCTATAGAAGTGTGCAAAGAATGTGCTGAAGGGAAAATGACCAAGTTGCCATGGAAAAATCAAACAAATTCTGCAACTAGACCACTTGAAATCATACATAGCGACATTTTTGGTCCAATAACGGATGAGATGGCACCTGATGGCACAAAATATTTCATACCGTTCTTGGATGACTTCACACATTTCACAATAATATACTTACCTGATGAAAAACAAATCAGAAGCTTTCGAAAAATTTGTCCAGTATTTCAAAACCGCCTCCTCAAAATTTAATTCACAAATCAGCCGACTTAAATGTGATAATGGATCGGAATACAAATCCCTCAAATTTCAGAATTTTTGTATTCAGAAGGGGATTCAGATTGAATATACTATCCCATTCACGCCAGAACTCAATGGGAAAGCTGAAAGGATGAACCGCCTCATTGCTGAAAGAGCCAGAGCAATGATTCGTGACAGCGGAATGCAAAAATCTATGTGGCCAGAAGCAGTGATGTGTGCTGTATATATAATAAATCGCAGTGTCACAGTTGGAAATAAAATTCCCGCTCAGTTGTGGTTTAATAAGCCTATCGACATCAGCAATATGAAAATATTTGGATGCAGGGCCTTTGTTCACGTGCCCAAAGAAAAAAGGTCGAAATTTGATCCGAAGGCTTTGGAATGTTTTATGGTCGGTTACGTCATCAATGGGTATCGCCTGCTCTATAATGAGGAAATCATCACTGGCCGTAATGTAATATTTGACGAATCGAAGAATTATTCAGATTTCCATCAGATTGGACTTGAGAAGGGGTGTAGCCCACTTACCAACCAAGAGCCTTTGGAAGAACGAGTTATTGATAATTATGCTGGAACAAGTCATCATGAAGAAAATCTCGAACAAAGCTCAAGACCATCTCGAACGTCTACCAAGCCAGGATGGCTACGGGATTACGAAATTAATCTCTGCTCTCAAAGTGAATTCACCATTGAAAAAGTTGACCTCCTTCCCGACGAAGAAAAATAAAAATGGTACGAAGCCATGAAAAAAAAAAAAAAAAAAAAAAAAAAAAAAAAAAAAAAAAAAACTAAACTCAATGGAGAAATATGAAGTTTGGGAGTTGGTGGATCGACCCGATAGCTGTTCGGTGGTTGACACCAAATGGGTCCTTCGCATCAAGCCAAATGGTACTGTAGTGGATTTAAATATGTTTTACTTGGTGTAGGTAGACCAAGTGGGACATTTATATTCTGGTTATGCGGGTTAGTCCCTGAGGTATTCCTGTAAGGAATGTGAGCGAAATCGCCAAGGTCAGCTTGCTTGGCGGGAGGAACTGAGGGGTAGTTCGTGTCGCAGCCGCGTGGAGCACTGGGCTCGCATAGTGGGTGCTGGGTTCGATCAGTTTGGTGCTGAGCCGTTGTGTAATATTCCGGCCTAAGATTTATATCTGTAGGAGGAATATGTTGGGCTTGGTTGAGGTACTGAAAAGTATCCTTTGTTTTTAGCACATTTGGAGTGTATTTGACACTCGGATCGGCCGGGTAGCCTTGCGTAGAATATCGTGGATATTCGGAAATCTTTGTCGAATCATGATGATTGACTTCAGAGCGGGTCTGAAAGGTATCCTCGAACTTTTGTGTGTGTGAGGCTTGATCTAACGTTTCCTTCATGAATACGTTAGGTGAGAAGGCGATCTCTTCGCGAGGATCGAGCCTTGGGCCGTCGCTAGGAACAGCGGACGAGTCGAACAGCGGGTAGGGAGCGCTGCGTGGGCTAAGAGGCCCGGCCGCGCCGTGTTCCGCCTCCCCTTGCATGAGGAAGTAGGACGGGCGGCGCTCCATCGAAATATCCGAGTTTATTAACTCGTTTTCGATACCTCTACGTATAGAAATAGAGGGTTTGGAAGGTGGACTCGCTTGACAGAGCTTCTTTCCTTTGCTCGGATGTCAGGGTCCTACCTTGTAGTCTTGAAAAAGACTTCCTTGGACGATAAATTAGAGCGGATGAGCTGTGTAATTTATCGGCGTGCCCACAGCGGTCGGTGACGAGCCTAGTGCTACGAAACCCGGGCGACACGTCTCGGAACGTCCCAGCGGGCGTACGATCTAATGAGAATATCAATAGATGTACCGGGTGGCGTCCTGACAGAAGAACTACGTTGGGCAATGAGCAGGATGAATAATCACTGGACTCGTAGATGCCAATGCGAGATCTGTGTGGAGAGAAGGTATGCCTTGTAGAAAGCAGTAGGAAGCCGTTCTGAGATGAACTCGGGAGCAGAAGGATCGTCAGCGTAGAGCGTGTAGAATCTTCGTACTTCAGAGTGTAGTCGTCGAGAGCGGAGAGTGGAATGAATTTCGGAGGGCTCCGAGCGGGGTAATTATAGGGAGGTGGCCGCCTCCTGCCGCCTCCTGATTGGTCCGCTTAATTTCGTTAATTCAACTGTGTAATCTCATTGGCTCGCACATTGTTTTCTCAGTATCTGCGAGTATGATAGCTGAGCTGGTCCTCCGGGGTGGTTTCCCCACGTCCGTCGCTGCGACGGGGTCCCCGGAGGTGGCTTACGAGCGTCCGTTGCGGAGCCGACGACCTTGAGGTGTCTTCCCTGCGTCCGTCGTTTAGACGGGGTCCTCGGGTGGTTTCCCTGCGTCCGTTGTTCAGACGGGGTCCCCGGGGTGGCTGCTGGACCAGAGGTGGTTGCTTGCCGCCTCCTGGTTGGTTCGCCTATTGTCTCTCGTGTAATCAGTGTTTCTGATTGGCGAGTAGGCTTGTTAGAATTGTCCTTGTTAGTTTTAGAGGACGTTTGATTTTCTGTTTGAGTTTTCTCATTCAAGGCGACTTGGTTCGAGATACTTGTCGCATCTCTCTCGCCCAGTAAGTGTTTAGGGAGGTCGCCTTGTATGTTATTAGTTAATATTTCACTTTTGAGAGAGAATTTCATATTTTCTCTCTGGTGAAATATTTTGTTTGACGGAGTTATAACTCGACGTCTTATAAATATTTGTGTGTCGTGTCTACCTCTTTTTGGTAGCCCTGAAAAGGGCTGTTGAAAAGAGGGGGTGGTTTTCACCACAGGCGCCCCCCCAAGACGTCGTGTTACTAACGACGACGCCGGTTGGGGAGAACTGGGAGGTCCACACGGAATTCTCCGTATGAAACCCTCACCAGTTGGGGCGGAGGCGGAGGTGCAGGCCTCGCGTCCCGCGCCTGGGGTGCGCCCCGGCCTCGCCGGTTTCGACGAGCGCCGCGGGGCGGCCGTGGCCGGCCCGAGCTTTGCCGACGGGAGCCAAACCCGCGAGGGTTTGGCCCGCGGCCGCGGCTGGGCTGTTGCGGAGGTGCTCGTTCCGGCTCCGTCCACCCCGCTGCGCTCATCTCGTCCCACCGAGGCACGGGCACGTCGCCCGAGCTGATCCACTTGCGTGGAACCGTGGGGAGCTGGTGAGCGGGTGGAGCCCTGGGCAGCTGCGGAGCGGGTGTAGCCGGCGTCGTGTACGCGGCTGGTGTCTTCCACACCACCTCCCTCGGAGCGCTGGCGTCCGCCGGTGTTTTCTTCTCCGGCGAAGGTGGTAGCGGGCTGATCGTTGCCGGAATCTCCTCGGCTAGGAGGAAATCCTCCACTTCTTCTGTGATCATGTGCTCGGAGGTGTTCGGAGGAGTCGAAGCTGCCATGGTCAAAGTTGGTATGAGCTCCGGGCGTGGGGTGTTCCATATTTATATCTCCCACTGTTCCTAACCGAGAAAAGTGGGCGTGGCCCGCTTCGAGTGCAGTCACCCACTTCTCGTCGAATTTGGTAGAGGGGACGCGCCCTCTGGTGGATTTTCGGGGAGTTTCCTCCTTATTTTCTGCCTGATTTTGTCTTCGTGACACAGCTTCGTCTGAGTTTAAAGTGTAAGCTGGTTTTATTTGTTGTTTGGGAACTTTTTTCGTGTGTTCGCCAATTTGTACTGTAACCGAAAACTTATCTCTTTTAACAACTTTGAATGGTCCCGTGTAAGGACATTGCAGGGAGGAGAGCTGTGTGGGCACTCTGATATAGACATGTGTACATGTATCCAAGTTTTTGGGCATGTTGACGGTATACTTCGTATTATTATGTTTAATATGCGTAGGCCGGAAGAAGAGAGGCTCAGAAAGGTTTGTAGAAGTTACGAAAATGTCTCCTGGGAGTGGTACGTCAATTCCGTAAACTTTTTGGAACGGTGTAGTTTCCGTTGCTGGGTCTACTGCCGTACGCATGGCGAGTAGTACTTTTGGAAGGGCGTCGAGCCAATTTTCGTTTTGTGCTTTGAGAGCCTCTTTCAAAGATCTATTTCTGCGTTCTACCATTCCGTTTGTTGACGGTTTGTATGGTAACGTGTGAGTATGTTTTACTCCGAGACGTTCCATAATGGAATTAAATAGATCTGATTCGAATTGTGTGCCCTGGTCACTTGTGATGTATTTAGGTACGCCTTTTGAAGCTACCCAAATATTGATAAAGGCGTTTGTGATCGTGGATGTTTCGATGTTGTTAAGAGGGACTGCCTCTAGCCAACCCGTTGCTCTATCGACCATCATTAGAATGTAACGTTTCCCTCCTTTAGCTAACGGTAAAGGTCCGGTAATGTCAACGTGTACATGTGAAAATTTGTTAGCCGTTTCAAATTCGGAGTAAGGGAGCTTCACGGAGCGAGTGATTTTTGCTCGTTGGCAAGTCTCGCACGCTCGGACCCAGTTGGAGACATCTGCACGAAGTCCGTGCCGAAAATATCTTTGTTTTACTTTATACACTGTAGAGTGTATGCCTGGGTGTCCCAAATTGTGAATTTGGCTGATTATTTCGTGCCTTATTTCGTTTGGAATATAAGGTCTTGGGTGTCCTAGGTCTAGGTTACACCAAATCTCTCCTTGAGGGAATTCAACTCGTGTGAGTTTCAATTTGTCCTCTGCGTTAGGAGGAGAACGAATTTGTGCATTTGAGATGTGCAGTAGAAGATTGCACTCTATTGCAGCCGTAATTTGCGAAATTTCGGCTATGGGTGGACCCTCGTAAGTTTGGGTTGAAATCGATTTTGTTTGAATTTCAACTGGATCGAAGGGTCTGGAGAGTGCGTCGGCGACGACGTTGTTCTCTCCGGGTATATGTCGAATGTCACTTGTCATTTGAGAGATGTATGTTAGCCATCTCAATCTCATTTTAGAAAAATGTGCATTTTTCTTAAGCATCGTGCCTAGCAGAGGCTTGTGATCTGAACAAATATGAAAAGATCGGCCGTCCAAGTCATTGTGCCAGTGAATGCAAGCTTGGTAAACGGCGAACATCTCTTTGTCGAATGAGGCTTTATTCTTCCATTGTTCCGGAATTTCTTTACTGAAAAATCCCAATGGTTGGTAAGATTTCGAGCCGTGTTTGTCTGTAATTTCCTGCTCCAGTGCCGCTCCGATGTGTGTATCGGATGCGTCGCAGACTATTCTCCACTCTGCTGTAGGGTGTGGATGAGCAATATTATGCAATGTAGCCTTTATCATTGCTTGTTTTAAGCTGTTGAAAGCTTTTTCTCTCTCTGATGTCCATTCGATAGGTGTTTTGTCATTTTTTTTGTTTGACTGAATGGAGTCATACAGAGGTTGTGCTGTGTGAGCGAATTTACTTGAGCAAGCTCGGTAAAAACCACACATACCTAGGAATCTGCGTAGACTTCGTACGTCTATTGGCCTAGGAAATTGTTCTATGGCTTCTATTTTATCTCGTTTAGGATTTATCCCCTCTTTCGAGATAGTGAAACCTAGGAAATCGACGGTAGGTTTTGAAAAAATGCATTTATCAAAACCTACTCGAAGTCCGTGTTCTCCTGGCTTGTCGAAAATTTGTTTGAGGTGGTTCCTGTGTTCTTTATAATTTTTAGAAGCCACCAATATGTCATCTAGGTATACAAATGCGAAATCAAATTTTCGCATGATGCTGTCCATGTATCTTTGCCATGTTTGAGCCGCTCCGGCCAAACCCATGCTCATTTTTTTAAACTCATAAAGACCGAAAGGTGTAATAATTGCTGTTTTATGAGCGTCATCTGGGTGCATCGGAATATGGTAATATGCCGATTTTAAATCTATTGTCGAATAGATTTGTGTATTATGTAAATTCGCTTGGAAAGAGCGAATGTGAGGAGGAGGGTAGGCGTCTTTCTTCGTTTTCGCGTTCAGGAAACGGTAGTCGCCGGTGATCCTCCATGACCCGTCTTTTTTTGGCACACAGTGTAACGGGGATGCCCATTCGGAATCTGATGGTGCAATTATGCCCTCGGAGAGCATTTTGTCAAAAGTACTTTTGACTTGAGCCCGTTTTTCGCCTGCCATGGGTCTTGCACGGAAGTGTACTGGTGTTCCTTCCGTGGTTATACGGTGGTAAACCCCGTTGTTTTTCCACTTTCCTTGAAGTTTGCTCATTTTATCATTGTATTTTTCAATGATAGAGCGTATGTTTTCGTCCTCCGTGAGTTGTACGTCCTCTGGTTGAGGGCTGTTGTCACGATGAGGGATAGTAGCTGCTATTTGTTCGTCAGTGAATTTTTTGTTCATGACTGCAGCGATTTTTTGATCGGCATAGCTTTTTATTTTATCTTTATAGATGTATTTGTGTTTGACCCGTATTCCGATATCCCAAGACTCGAGGAATGGTATACCGAGGATCGCTAGATCAACTTTCGTGATCATAAAATCGGTGGTCATGTCTCCGAGGCCGATGTTAATTGTCGTGTCAGCACGCCCTAGTGTGTCTATAGGGGCTCCGTTAGCTGCTGTGAGCTTGACGTTGGACTCACGAATTTTTAAGCCCAATTTTTTGGTGACATTGTGGGGCAGAATGTTCACTTCTGCTCCCGTGTCAATGAGAAATCCAGTGCCATTTAGTTTGCACTTGAAAAAAAGCCTTTTATACTCATTAGTCTGCCGGTGTATAGGCTCAGATACACTGGCAGTTATTCGTTTTCCGAACTCTCTGCGTCGGAGGTTGGAACAGTACTTTCTTGTACCGATCTCTGAGTATTTTCGCTTGAAAACCAGGTTTTAGGCTGGCTTATAGGCGCTGCCTTTTTGCTAGGTTTGGAGGCAGTATTTGCCTTCCAAGTGCAGTGTTCTGGGTCTGCACACTTGCGAGTTTCGCTACCGAAACGTGCGTGGTTTCGACAGACATAGGCCGTCGGTTTGTGAGGCTTACTCTCTACTTGCTGGGGTTTGAACTCAGCTTTTTGTGAGAGGGCCTTTTTGAAACCAGTCTTCGTGGGTTTCGGAGTAGATTCTACTCCTCGTATGTTGAGAGAGGGGTTCTCTGTTTTGTACGCGTGTAGCGTATCAGCTAGGTCGAGCCGGGCGGTCGTGGTAGGCTGTGCTGCGACCATACCTCGGGCTTCGATAGGTAGAGTTTCGATCCACTTTTGAGTGATCAGAGCCTCTGAGAAGTACCCAACAGCTTTAGAGTACATTTCATGGTACTTGGTGCTGGGTTTTTTGGCGAGAGATGCGGGGTCCTCGAGTGCGAGGAGCCTGTCCTGTAAGGACAACCCGTATTCTCGTTGTAGGCGCTGTTTGGCCTCTTCATAAGGTGCGTGGGGTGCCGTGAGGTAAGCTGAGTCGATAGCTTCCCGCATTTCTTCCGGTACCCACTTGTATATAGCTGAGAAGCATTCGTTCTGCGTTCTCAGGTGTTTTCGCACGCAGTATTGATCGAACTCGGCGAGTGCACGATCGATATTCTTCTTTTGGAAAATTGGTCTTTGATAATCTCCCATTTCCTCCAAAAGTGCTCGAAAGCCACTTTGTGTAGAGGGTTGTTGAGTGAGATGTGGGGCGTATAGGCCCGGCGGGGGTCGTACACCCGCAGTGGTTCCCTGAAATCCACTAGCTTCATAAGAGGGAACGAAATGCTCCGTGTTAAGCCTGTTCAAAGGCGGGGTCACCATTTGTAGTGGATTTAAATATGTTTTACTTGGTGTAGGTAGACCAAGTGGGACATTTATATTCTGGTTATGCGGGTTAGTCCCTGAGGTATTCCTGTAAGGAATGTGAGCGAAATCGCCAAGGTCAGCTTGCTTGGCGGGAGGAACTGAGGGGTAGTTCGTGTCGCAGCCGCGTGGAGCACTGGGCTCGCATAGTGGGTGCTGGGTTCGATCAGTTTGGTGCTGAGCCGTTGTGTAATATTCCGGCCTAAGATTTATATCTGTAGGAGGAATATGTTGGGCTTGGTTGAGGTACTGAAAAGTATCCTTTGTTTTTAGCACATTTGGAGTGTATTTGACACTCGGATCGGCCGGGTAGCCTTGCGTAGAATATCGTGGATATTCGGAAATCTTTGTCGAATCATGATGATTGACTTCAGAGCGGGTCTGAAAGGTATCCTCGAACTTTTGTGTGTGTGAGGCTTGATCTAACGTTTCCTTCATGAATACGTTAGGTGAGAAGGCGATCTCTTCGCGAGGATCGAGCCTTGGGCCGTCGCTAGGAACAGCGGACGAGTCGAACAGCGGGTAGGGAGCGCTGCGTGGGCTAAGAGGCCCGGCCGCGCCGTGTTCCGCCTCCCCTTGCATGAGGAAGTAGGACGGGCGGCGCTCCATCGAAATATCCGAGTTTATTAACTCGTTTTCGATACCTCTACGTATAGAAATAGAGGGTTTGGAAGGTGGACTCGCTTGACAGAGCTTCTTTCCTTTGCTCGGATGTCAGGGTCCTACCTTGTAGTCTTGAAAAAGACTTCCTTGGACGATAAATTAGAGCGGATGAGCTGTGTAATTTATCGGCGTGCCCACAGCGGTCGGTGACGAGCCTAGTGCTACGAAACCCGGGCGACACGTCTCGGAACGTCCCAGCGGGCGTACGATCTAATGAGAATATCAATAGATGTACCGGGTGGCGTCCTGACAGAAGAACTACGTTGGGCAATGAGCAGGATGAATAATCACTGGACTCGTAGATGCCAATGCGAGATCTGTGTGGAGAGAAGGTATGCCTTGTAGAAAGCAGTAGGAAGCCGTTCTGAGATGAACTCGGGAGCAGAAGGATCGTCAGCGTAGAGCGTGTAGAATCTTCGTACTTCAGAGTGTAGTCGTCGAGAGCGGAGAGTGGAATGAATTTCGGAGGGCTCCGAGCGGGGTAATTATAGGGAGGTGGCCGCCTCCTGCCGCCTCCTGATTGGTCCGCTTAATTTCGTTAATTCAACTGTGTAATCTCATTGGCTCGCACATTGTTTTCTCAGTATCTGCGAGTATGATAGCTGAGCTGGTCCTCCGGGGTGGTTTCCCCACGTCCGTCGCTGCGACGGGGTCCCCGGAGGTGGCTTACGAGCGTCCGTTGCGGAGCCGACGACCTTGAGGTGTCTTCCCTGCGTCCGTCGTTTAGACGGGGTCCTCGGGTGGTTTCCCTGCGTCCGTTGTTCAGACGGGGTCCCCGGGGTGGCTGCTGGACCAGAGGTGGTTGCTTGCCGCCTCCTGGTTGGTTCGCCTATTGTCTCTCGTGTAATCAGTGTTTCTGATTGGCGAGTAGGCTTGTTAGAATTGTCCTTGTTAGTTTTAGAGGACGTTTGATTTTCTGTTTGAGTTTTCTCATTCAAGGCGACTTGGTTCGAGATACTTGTCGCATCTCTCTCGCCCAGTAAGTGTTTAGGGAGGTCGCCTTGTATGTTATTAGTTAATATTTCACTTTTGAGAGAGAATTTCATATTTTCTCTCTGGTGAAATATTTTGTTTGACGGAGTTATAACTCGACGTCTTATAAATATTTGTGTGTCGTGTCTACCTCTTTTTGGTAGCCCTGAAAAGGGCTGTTGAAAAGAGGGGGTGGTTTTCACCACAGGTACATATAAGGCAAGGCTTGTAGCGAGAGGATTCCAACAGTCAAATATAGTGAAGGATGTATATGCCCCAGTGGCAAAAATGGCAACAGTGAAAACAATGCTGTCTGTCATAGCAGCCAAACAGCTGAACGTTATGCAGCTAGATATCCAGACTGCTTTTTTGAACAGTCCCATCGAAACTGAAGTTTACATTTCTCAGCCACCCAATTTCGAAGTAGGGAACAAAATTTGCAAATTAAAAAAATCCATTTATGGCTTGAAGGAGTCGCCCAAAAATTGGAATTATTGTTTCGATGACTTTATGGTAAACAATGGGTTTGAGCGTTCTAATTGTGATACATGCTTGTACATAAAAAAGTCTACTTCATCAAAAATCTACGTTATCGTATTTGTTGATGATATACTAGCATGCTCGAGAAATCCACATGAATTAGAATCTTTCAAAACATCTCTGATGGGAAGATTTGAAGTCACAGACTTGGCCATCAAGGAATCATTCAACTATCTTGGTCTTCAAATAACAATGCTCCCTGAAAAGAAAATGATGCTGATATCTCAAAAGGCAATGATTTTGAAATTAATCAATCGTTTCGGTCAAAATGAAGCCAAGAATACCCTAATTCCTATGGAACCAAAACTACAACTTGATAAGGCCGGGATTACCAATGATACCATTCCATACAGGCAACTAGTTGGATCATTGATCTACATATCAGCCGGTACAAGACCTGACATCAACTTCGCAACTAATTATCTGAGCAGATTCAGCAGCAATCATGACCATACCCACTACCAACACGCCCTGCGTATCGTGAAATACTTAAAGTCGACTATCGATTTATGTCTACATTTTTATGCCAAATGCGATGTCCTACCGCTTCAAATTTACTCAGATGCGGACTATGGAGAGGATGTAATCGACAGAAAGTCAACAACTGGATACGTAGCATTTGTTCTTGGAAATCCAGTAACTTGGACCACCAGAAAACAAACTGTAGTCGCAACCTCTTCGTTTGACGCTGAATACATTGCTGCCAGCGAAGCTATAAAAGAAGCTATTTGGTTGAAAGCTCTCATTCAAGATCTCGACATTAAGTTAGAGGAAGCCATTCCAATTTATGAAGACAACCAGAGTGTGATTAAGATGGTAAACTTTCCACAAGTAAACAAGCGCTCGAAGCACATCATGATCAAGTATATGTTTGTCAGAGACAATGTTGAACAAAATGTTATTAAGTTTGAGTATGTTGCGTCTACCAATCAGACTGCCGACGTATTAACAAAAGCACTTCCCTTGCCTTCTTTCGGAAAACACAGAGACGGTCTTCACGTATCCAATTCTGAATAGCGCATCGGCTTTATTGTTGAGAAGGGGTGTTAGATATTTGGATTCAACAACAATAGCCTAACCTCCTGTCTCCAAGTTACTTTTGTTAATGTCGTTGAAAAATGAAATTCTCATTTTACAGTTCCAATAAAATTAGTGAAATCTAATTTACAAAGTTTAGTGTGTTGTGTCATTATTTAACATTACGGTTCAAGGACCCCACAAAATTACGCTTTACAGTAAATTTAAAACCAATGGGGTTGTCAGGGTGAGACATTAACCAAACAGCTAGCGGCTTTAGCTTCTTTGAGTGTTTTATTGCTAGCTTTCGAACATCAACATGTCATCCTCAGGCGTCTTCGTTTCTAAAAACACGTATAATGGGTCGTTACAAACTATGACTAGGAAGATATAGCACTTAGGAACCTGCCTAATATACAGAAATTGATTCCCACACACCTGTCTAGTATTCTCTCACGCTGCGCCTCTGTTCCGCGGCCAGGTACATCAGTCTCCGGGGGGGATGTTTAATTTCTTTGATTTCCATAGGAATCGCTGTCAGTCCGGAGGTTAACCTCTTGGGTTGTCTGTAGAAGGAGTTTAGGGTTGATTAGGCTTATTTTAAATAATTTATAATTGACTGACGAAATTTGAACACGTGGGGTTTGTTTACCTTGTGTAATGTAGAGAGTTGCGTCGAAATCTGAAGGATTTTCTGTTGCGGATATAGCTCCGACTTGTCAAGAGATGATGAATTTTAATTTTTATATTTAGCGGATTCGTGGAATTTAGTAATTTATGGAGCGGAGATATGAAATGACGAAAATAAATTTACACGGTAACCCTTCCTCCAAGAAGGTCAGGTGGCCTGTGACGTCAAGTGTAACAAGGGGGGAGGTAACATCTATTGTGGTTGTTGCTGACGTTTTCCGGAGGCTGAGTCCTGATCATGGAGCCGAGGCGGAGCTGGGCCCCGCTACCTACTGGGTGAGATCTAAATTTACGAAATTTTACAAGGTAGGTAATGAGTTGATAATTGGTATTTCAGGTTACATACTTACATAGGCTGATAAGTACAGGCTTCTATGTAGTTACGGTTATTCCTGACGTGAGTATACAAGTTTTGACAAAGTAGTTGGGTACCTAAAGTTTAAATACTAAATTAAATTGTACTAAATTTATTTCTATGTTCATGGTATTTCCAACAGTACTAAAATGAAAATATAGACGAGTAAAAATAGAGGGTTGTATGCAGTCACAGTTTTTACTTAAACTAATTTTGGTAAAACAAAGGTTGGAATTGGGTGCCTAAAACTTCAATATCTGTTTTTTTATTCATGGTATTTGGGTGTTTTAAAATATAAATGTTTTCATAAATTTGTCTTTTGAAAAGTATAGGTTCTTTGGATAGGGAGGTAACATTTTGGAAATCTGGAACGTGGCCGTTGCTAATACAGTGCCGGTCTAGCGAGGTTTTTTCTATTTTATTTTGTATGTTATAATTATGCGAATAAATTCTTTTAGATAAATTTTGTAAGCTTTCTCCTATGTACACTTGTGGGCAGTTTTCTGTTTTACATAGAATTTTGTAAACGTTAAATAAGCGTTTTAAACTGTTGGGCGTTTTTCAGGTCGTACGGGTTGTTGGTGACAGCTTAAAAACACCCTAGAAGGCACAGAACTCGATCCTACATACGCAATGATCAGTTTTGATGTCAAAGAGCTCTACCCTAATCTGCGGACGAGCGACGCAGTCAGAACTATCGAGGAAAACTGGGACGAAATAAAAACATACTCACCCATTAAGAACCTAGATCTTTTTACCGAGGGCTTTAAACTGTGCTGTGACTCTGGCTATTTTCAATTTGATAGTAAATTCTACAAACAGAAAAATGGTCAAATAATGGGAGGTTCACTCAGCTCGACCGTTGGGAAACTTGTTTTAAACCGGATGCTGGACCAACTCGTAAATGCAACAAAAACCCCGATCAAATGGGTTTTTAAATTTGAAGACGACTTGCTACTAGCCGTACCGGTTGACCAGGTTGACCAACTGTTTCACGAATTCAATAATCTTAACAAATCTATTCAATTCACCAAACAGATAGAAAGTAATAACCAAATAAATTACCTCAATGTAAGTATCATTCGAGATCAGGACTCAACACTGATGTTCAAATGGTACACAAAACCTACATTTAACAGTAAACTAATCAACTATCACTCTAATCATCCAACGCATTTTAAGAAAAACTTATTGTATAATTATGCCTCTACAGCCCTAAGCCTAACCTCTGCTAAGTACCATAACTCCGTGAAAGCAAAATTGCAAACCATCTTTGCAAATAACAACTACCCACCTTTACTTATCAATTCCCAAATCAAAAAAGCAGATAAGAAAGTCATTTATTTTAAATTAGGGAAACAGCAACAGAATAAAAAAACTCGAGCAATTGCAGCTGGGGACCACCCGCAATTTGACCCATCAATTTTCCCATTTCTACCATAATTTTTTGAAAAGCACGTTAAATTCAATTTAAAAAATAATAAAACTCACTCGTATAACAGTTCACAGACTATCATGCCCCCAAAATATTCCATCACTCATTATTTTAAAAAACCAAAACCTATAGAATGCCAAAATTCAATTAGTAGCCACATAACCGCCCAAAAACAAAGCCTTCAAAACCAGTATAAACCGATCGAACCAGATAAAGAACCCTATAAATATGTCTCTTTACCATATCGCTCCGATTGGACACATAAATTCCAAAATATATTCAAAAAAGATAATTACAAGGTCTCATGGTCTTATAACAACAAACTAAAAACCCACTACCCCCCCCCCCCCCCCCCCCTTAAAGACCAAGAACCATTAATGAACTCCAAATTTAACGTTTACAAAATTCCATGTAAAACAGAAAACTGCCCACAAGTGTACATAGGAGAAAGCTTACAAAATTTATCTAAAAGAATTTATTCGCATAATTATAACATACAAAATAAAATAGAAAAAACCTCGCTAGACCGGCACTGTATTAGCAACGGCCACGTTCCAGATTTCCAAAATGTTACCTCCCTAACCAAAGAACCTATACTTTTCAAAAGACAAATTTATGAAAACATTTATATTTTAAAACACCCAAATACCATGAATAAAAAAACAGATATTGAAGTTTTAGGCACCCAATTCCAACCTTTGTTTTACCAAAATTAGTTTAAGTAAAAACTGTGACTGCATACAACCCTCTATTTTTACTCGTCTATATTTTCATTTTAGTACTGTTGGAAATACCATGAACATAGAAATAAATTTAGTACAATTTAATTTAGTATTTAAACTTTAGGTACCCAACTACTTTGTCAAAACTAGTATACTCACGTCAGGAATAACCGTAACTACATAGAAGCCTGTACTTATCAGCCTATGTAAGTATGTAACCTGAAATACCAATTATCAACTCATTACCTACCTTGTAAAATTTCGTAAATTTAGATCTCACCCAGTAGGTAGCGGGGCCCAGCTCCGCCTCGGCTCCATGATCAGGACTCAGCCTCCGGAAAACGTCAGCAACAACCACAATAGATGTTACCTCCCCCCTTGTTGCACTTGACGTCACAGGCCACCTGACCTTCTTGGAGGAAGGGTTACCGTGTAAATTTATTTTCGTCATTTCATATCTCCGCTCCATAAATTACTAAATTCCACGAATCCGCTAAATATAAAAATTAAAATTCATCATCTCTTGACAAGTCGGAGCTATATCCGCAACAGAAAATCCTTCAGATTTCGACGCAACTCTCTACATTACAAAAGGTAAACAAACCCCACGTGTTCAAATTTCGTCAGTCAATTATAAATTATTTAAAATAAGCCTAATCAACCCTAAACTCCTTCTACAGACAACCCAAGAGGTTAACCTCCGGACTGACAGCGATTCCTATGGAAATCAAAGAAATTAAACATCCCCCCCGGAGACTGATGTACCTGGCCGCGGAACAGAGGCGCAGCGTGAGAGAATACTAGACAGGTATGTGGGAATCAATTTCTGTATATTAGGCAGGTTCCTAAGTGCTATATCTTCCTAGTCATAGTTTGTAAAGACCTATTATACGTGTTTTTAGAAACGAAGACGCCTGAGGATGACATGTTGATGTTCGAAAGCTAGCAATAAAACACTCAAAGAAGCCTTTTTTACTTATATCCGTCTCACCCTGACAACCCCATTGGCCATAAAAGCCCGACGGATGCATCAAGAATCAATCAATTGTAAATTTAAAAGAGAGAGAGAGAAAAAAAAATCAGGTTGATAAAGAAAGAAGAGCCCCCTCAGCTGATCAGTGCACCTCCGTACCTCGTAATTGTTTTCGATGTGTCCCAAAGGAGTTACATCTAAAATTCAGCATCGTGAGTCGATTAGGAAAAAGTCCAGTCATGCAGCATGCCCCTTGAGCGAATTTTTGAAGAAATCTTCGATTATTTCGATTTTTGACTGATTTTTCAACTTTGAAATTCCTGAAAACTTGATACATATTCTTATAGGAAATGTTTTGCTGATTCCGAATATACCACATGTTAGTATGCTGAAAAAATTATTTCGCACAACAAATCACAAAAAACAGGCTATTTTGAAATTTTTGACTACATTTTCCACCCTCGCAGTCGGTAAACACTCGTTATTCAAAACAACTATCGTTTCTGAACTAATATTAATGACTTCCACGCAATATAAACATAACTTCGAATGTGGAACTTTACATCTGTCAAATTGGTCATTTAAGTAGCCCAAAGTGCAACGGATTGAAAAAATCCAACTAATTAATTTCCTCCTTCGGTATTATTAAACGAAATTCCTTACAGTAAAGAGTATAGATTCAAAAGCATTGAAATTGAACTTTGAATTTAGTGGAAACTTCAACTGAGTTCGTTTGTGCGA
This sequence comes from Adelphocoris suturalis, assembly GCA_030762985.1. Lineage (NCBI taxonomy): Eukaryota > Metazoa > Arthropoda > Insecta > Hemiptera > Miridae > Adelphocoris > Adelphocoris suturalis. The sequence goes on from CM061040.1 coordinate 103,086,088, forward strand.
AGAGTCAAAAAGTGGGTCGCACCCTATCACCTGGTGCCATCTCATCGGATGCTGGCCGTGGACCAATTAGGGCGCCAAACCCCCCACCGCGAACGGAAAAACTGGGTGCCAAGAAACTTCATTTTTAACCCCGCCCTCTTCCCGTGTTTCACTGATAATAGTGAAAATCTCCCGCCTTCGTGACTGCCGACTCGGGGAGGTTGGGTTTCCTGACAAATAAAGAGAGCCTGGTTTCAAGGAAAAGAAGCCCCAACCCTTAAGAAAGGTCCCAGCGGCAGCAAAGGGTTAAAAACTCGGGGCCCTTCCATCTTCCTAATCTCACTACCCTGCCCGCAATGCTTTTTTGGAATAAGGGGTCCACGCCCTTCCCCATTCCTTCTGAAAAGAGGAACTCAACGCTAATTACCTCCCCGGTAGCTGGAGGCTCTGGGAATGCCTAGTTTTCTTCTTCTTTTTCTCCTTTTCTTCCCGATGATAAAGTTCCACTTCTAATTACTTCTGTCAGAACCATGAGGCAACACAAGGAGATAAAGTTGTCAAGGTGCGCAGGAAAAGGTTTCAGGAAAGTAGATAGGTATCGTTGAGCAATTTTTGGTGAGAAGCAAAACTCGTAAGAAACGAAACAGGTTCCTGATGAGGTTTTTACAAGTTTTCAGCTATCGTAAGCTGTCCCCTTTAGTATGTGAATGACAATTAAAACTAAGTTACAATATACTTGATATACTTGCCTTACTGAAATATATTGTGGAGGAAAAACTGATAACAATGGAAAGACTCCGAATGAGAGTTGGATTGTGGGATTCATGTTTACATCTAATTAACGAATCTCCCAATCCATATTCAATTCCCAAGCAAATCATCATAATGTGGCGAATACATGTTGGCTATCTTCAATTCATCACAAATCATTCACTTTTGGCAGTAGGGTAAGTGCCCCAAATTCCGCCTACCCTACTTAACTGTTCCCTCAAATATCAACAAAGTTTTACGGTTAATCTCTTTTGAAAAGTTGTTATTATTACGAAAAACTACTCACCTTTGATTCCTGGAGCCCTTACTCAATTATAGTAGACCTAGAAGTATATATAAAATGAAAAGTAAAAAAGTCGACAATTCTATTTTCCCAGAATGTGTTCTCAATTCCTCCTGCCATCAGTTCCTCAAACCGTCTGGTAGGCAGAATGGTGAACATTACACAAAGTTTGGGTAAAAAGATGCAAGTTTTGCTGAAATATACCCAAAATGGACGATTCTTGTGTTATTCACCAGAACAAATGCTTAAGAATACACAGTATGAATTTCTCATTCTTTGTTTGCTATGTTTTGATTATATTAAATCTAATTTATTGAATGTATCCTGAATTATAGTCAAATTCCGTATTACAATTGCCTGATAAATCATGACAGTTTGCGTACGAGTCCACCACCCCGGGACACATTTTCATGTAACGGTTACCACATTGACCTTCGTAGTAAGCCAGCCTGGTTGAAATTTGAATTTCACTGGGTGAACGTGAGAGAATTAAGCTCGCTCAGTGATCAGGAAAGAAATCATTTCAATAGTCTCCTAATGTCCCAGAGAGTCGTCCAATTAAATTTGAACTTCGTAGGGTGAAAAGGAGAGAATTTATCTCTTTGAGCTGATTGGGAAAGAGATCATAATTTTACTCGTCTCCTAATGGCCCAGAGAATCGAATTTCAACTTTCTTAGGTGAACAGGAGAGAATTTAACTCACTCAGCTGATTAGGAAAGAGACCATAATTTCAACCGTCTCCCAATGACCCAGGAAGTCACCGTATCAATTTTTAACTTCGTAGGGAGAACGGGAGAGATTAGTGAATGATTTTTGTACAATTAACAATTTCAAAGATGAAGCTCCTATGAACGAATCGGTTGTAAGCAAAAATCTGCCGACATGTTTACCTATCACTTTTCGGTAACGCATTTTGAGTTTGTGTGCCAATGTGAAGACACAAAAATCAAAAAATCTGTTTATTCCAGAAATCGAATTATTAAAGTAACTGTTGAACATGAGCTTTTTAAAATTCTCACTCATTATTATCGCTTTTAGTGATCCCATCTCTTTATTTTTTACTGCCTCCACAGCTTTTCTAAGATCTTCTGGGTCGCAGAGTTTTTTTTAATTCTTGTTTGAAGACATCTAAGTGACGAATCGATCATCAACTCTTAAAATAATAGGAACTTGATTAAGTAAAAGCGGAAGGGCTGAACGCAATCTGATTGGCTGTTGGGACAACAGGTAAGGAGGGTGGCTGACATGTTGTCGGGAGGTGATATCTCCTCAAGAGAATTATTGTAACATTTTTGCTGTCTTATCCCTCGGTAAAAAGCTTGGGCTGGAGTTGGGGTATAGGGTTAAAAGTGTTTTTCTTTTCTGACTTTTTATTTTCTTTGTTTCCTGCAGGGATCGATGCAGTCATTTGGAATCGTGAACATATTATTGTAATCGTTGTATACGATTCAGAAGTTACGTGGTCCTTTCTTTTTTGGTCTACAATTTTTTTAACATCCTAAATAGAACAAATTTTGTCTTTAGCGCATTGCATTATAATTTCAATTTTGAGTACGGCAGTTAGCGGTTTCGTGTTTATCCTCACACTTTAGGCATCTTATACCCCTTCCACACTGCTATTTAGTATGACCACATCTAAAACATTGGTAGCGTTGGTGTACATTGAAGAAACTTTATGATTCCACTCTACATCGCGTGCCATAAATATGAGCGTAGTTCGGTAAATTCCTACCATAAAATGTCACAATACATGTAATTGTTTTGAGGAATAGTAGTAGTAGCTTTCTCATACCATCCAATATTTCTTCAAATTCTAAATCTCCAGGAGCAGTATCAACATTGCGAATCATTCCAGTTTCGTGTATCAAGAAATCAGGAATATATGCTTGCATATTTTGTTGCATGAAAATGTTGTTATCCTGCAAACTGTTGTCAGATTAAGCTGTTGCCGTTTCAACCATGACTCGATTTTGACATTTTATGTCTTTGCTATGGCACATAAACTAAAAAAACGTCACGGAAAATTGCTCACGAAAATATTTTGATGATGATTTCCTCTTACAACCGAGTCGTTGCTAGGGAAATGGTACTTCGTCGTTTTTCATCCCACAAAATTCGTTGACCATTCGTTCGAAAGCTCTCAATTTATCCAACCATATTATGTTAACTACAGCGAAGTCCGTGGCCAACAAGCTAAGTTATGAGCAAGGTTATTTGAATAATTGTGTACACTCAGGTGATCATTCTCAATAATTGATATTGTGAACATGATTGCCACCGCTTGTTAATTTCTGATGATTTCATTGAGCTGGTGTTTCGATGATTTGATTCATAGCAGTTGATCCAAATATTGCGAGAACGGTTTGATTTGTGAAGCGGTGGTTAAATCATTTTAATAGGTAATTTCTATGCTTTACACTCTAGGAAGCTGTGATTTCGTATGTAGCCTTTTTAGGACATTTACTTGACGATGCCCAGGGTCCGGATCAGATGAGTGGCTCTTAAAGCTAATTTCTATGTTTTACACTCAAGGAAGCTGTAATTTCGTATGTAGTCTCTTTAGCACATTTACGTGACGATGCTCAGGGTACGGATCAGCTGAGTGGCTCTTAGAGCTTGCATACGAGTCTGCAACACATACTTGTCTTCAACTAAAGGCATAAAATGTCCCAATGTGTTGCAGACTCGTATGGATGCGTTTTTTACCTACCATTTTAATTTATGAAATCCATTTACGATCAATGTTTGCCTCGGAAAATATCATTCTGCCCAAATGAAATATGATAAATACTTCAAGGATTCCTGCCATTACCTTCAACAAACAGAAAAAATGAGCCTCTATCGTGAGTTTTAAGCAATTCGAGCATACCCTTTTCAAGAAAGATTACACCTGATTTCTTATCAGGTGTAATATTTGAAGGCTTATCGAGAGGATTCCACTCCCTCCATTTCCCAACATCTTAGGTAACATTAACCGGTCAGTAAAGAGTAAATCTCTTCTTACTCTAGAATGTGGATGAACGTAATAAGGTAATAACTAAAGACTTATCGAAGTTGATTTATCAGTTCACTACTCAACAGTTGTTGTCTCTCCTGAGGTTCACCCAAATTTGCATTAAAACTTAACTGTCTCCTCAGTTAACATTGTCAAAAGTAAAATGTACGATACCTTTGGAAACAAATTTATTATAAATCTATAAACAAAAATGAAGAAAATTCGCCAAAACGATCATGCTGCATTACTGGAATTTTTTCATTAACTATGGAAGGCTTACATGGAGGAGTTTATAAACTATGTATACCTAATAAAATTACAAGTTTTATTAAGTACGCGAAGGGGGTGCGGCGCCACCCCTTGCTCACCCAGATCAAAAACAATGAAGGTGGCCTCACCGAAGGACATCCTATAAACAAAGTCAATGACTACTTGGCAGATTAACATTGATAACCTTGCAGCTAGTCATATCCAATGACTTATGTCAATGACTTGAGGTCATATCGGACCCTATGTCCGATTATAGATAAACATTACTTTTGTCGCTTCTGTGAGTTTAGTTTACCTGTTATCATCATCAAGTAAGGGCCAAGAAGAAAATATTTATCGAGTATCAGAGGTGAATGTAAAAACTCGAGGTCAACTTGTTAAGAGTGAGAAGGTTCCCTGATATCAAAGGGCTCCAAACGTTTGAAAAGAGATGCTGAGCCAACATCTTGTTCTCGAGTGAGCAATCAATTCGACTCCCCCTTCCACTTCTTACCCTTCCGCCCCCCACCTCTTTGTCATTACTTTATTGATGTTGCTTCTACTTTTTCTCCCTTTTTTTTATATACTTATCTATACCCTCTGAGAAGCTTTCATTACAAAGGAGAACTTCTTCAGGACAGTGGAATTCTTCTTACTTCTCAAATTCTGTGTAAAACGTGATTCACAAACTCGGAAGTAGTAGTTTTCGTTAGTATCAATTGCTTTGATCAAAGGAATTGATTAAGAATTATTTGTTTCATAGCTCTAAAACGACTTTGTGTGGTGTTCATGTTTGAAATTAAAAGCTTGATAAAAGTTGGTTATAAAATCAGTAAATAATGGCATACCGGGGGGTTCCGCATCAAATTTCATCACAGCTGGTGACGATGGTTGGGAACTATAAAACAATTTTAGCTCACTCTACTGATTGAGGCGTCAGTTACCTTTTCATTACAACTCAGTAGCCTCTTGGTGTTTTCATAGAATTTTGAGCTTTGTAGGCTAAATTGGAAACGCAGAAAAATATAGGCAACACAAAGGTAAACAACGGAAATTAAAGAAGATCGTTGTCTAATTCCACGAATATAAAGAGTTACAATGTTAGATCGATTTCCACGGATAATTTATTGCGAATCATTATTTGTTAGTGATGATGACATAACCGTCGAAATCGATCTGACATTACAATTGTTTGGAGACGAAAAATCGTCTAAAGTCGTCCCATTTCATCTCTGGGTATGTATTCTGGGAGAGACAGCGTGCCGCAGGACCTTTTAATGTAATTCTTGTTTGAAATAGGATTCTTTTAAGGACTTACAATCAGTAATTGCCATAAATGGTTGATACTGGGGATAAAAATGAAAATGACGAACGGCTTTCAAGTGCAATAGTTTCCAATTGGTATGAGTGATTACAGACTTTCATTTACTGTTCTCTTTTTATAATTACCAACAACTCGAGGCTTCTTGTCATACAATTGGATCAAAATTGCACCGAATCTTAACTACTTGCACCACAATGCAATTCTGTTGGTTTTTAAGGGTCAAAAATTAAAAGTGCAGGTTCGGAGATAAAGAAACCGCCTGGCAATGATTGAATTTTGAATTATCGCAACTGAAGGCGTGATCATGGTGAGGGAATGCTGGGGATTGCTGCTGTGTGCCTCTTTCGGGGGGGGGGGGGGGGGGGGGGGGGGGGGTGTTTTGCGTTCCACCTATTTTGCATGGGAATGGCTTATTGAATCTGCTGGGCACAGTTCTGTTTGAGTCTTGTTAAAAAAAACCGATCTGCATTTTTCGTTTTGACCTAAGTTTTGTGTTGGTAAACTATTTTATTTACTTATTTAATTTTTTTATATAAACACTTGTGGGGAGAACGTGAATTTTTGTTGTAATTGTGTGTTGTTGTGTGTTTTTGCACGAGTCGGGGATAAACCGTCGGCTTGGGGGGCGTCGCGGTGATTTAGGCGCTCGGCCGGCCCCAATATAGATTTCTGCTATGAGCCGGAGTACCCCGGTCGCCCTGTTGGGTTGTCGTCATTCAGGCCGTTGGGGCACTTGGAGCCACTGCATTTGTGTGGCTAACTCTTTGTGATGACCCTCTGTAACTGGTCCCGTAGCTCTGCCGAATCGTCCGCTGGCTGCTGCAGCTGTGGTGGCTGCGGGGGTTTTGGTGTCGGGGTGGTTGGTTCTTCCTCCATGCCCATTGGTTCTTGCGCAGTAGCGGATTTTTGTGACACCCGATCTACCACAAATAAATACATAAGAGAATAGATAAAAATCAATCGAAATTTCCATGGCACCACCTCAAAATTACATCTATCTGAACCTCCTTTGAAATTTAGACGAATCGCTTAGACGAACGGTTTATTTTATTGGAATGTTATATGGTGTTTGGTTACTAAGTTGGTGGGGGTTGGGTCGCTAGTTTTCTCATTTTTATTTTGAGTTCTAATTTTGTGATGAATGTTCCCATGTCATTTTTGGTTGCCAGTATTTTTTGAAAGTTAAATAATGTTCAAGTTGAATCATTTGCTTTATCCAAGATAATTTGTTTAGTTGTCTTGGGTCCATCACATTTAGTATCCGGTTCGCATTATGTACCTATTTGTTCCACAAAATGTCTGAACGATTCCCTTTCCCCATGAAATCTGTGTATGTGTGTTAGGATTATATTCGTTCCATATTCGTTATAATCATTCGTTGGAAGGTGTTCTATTGTTAACATGTTGCTTAATGATTCATAGGATCTAGGATGGTGTTGCATCACCTAGTGTTTCCAAGTAATGTTGGAGATGTATCTATATTTAGGCATCAAAACTATACCACAAATTATGGTATAATTGCTTCCAAAAAGAGGATCATTACATCATAAGAGGATCATTACTCAAGTATATAGGACATTGAGAAACGTGGAATAAACGGCGTTGATTTACTTTTTGTGTATAATTATTCATTCTATAATCGAGCAAGGAAATACAAATTGTTTAACCTCCCTTCAAAATTTGCCGGTTTACATTACAAAATAATTAGAATCTAAAACACGAAAAAAAATATTCAGTCAAGCAGCATGGCCTTGTGGGTGCATTTTTGTGAAGCATCTTATTACATTAAGTTACATTATTTTGGAATTTTAGCACATTGAATGTAATGAACTTGTTCACTGCCAGTTTTATGACCAAAAAAGTCGTTCTAAATAATGTTCTGTGATTCAAAAAAGATTTTGAGTTTTTAGCCTTTATTGCAAGTTTTTAAGAAAATTTTCGTAGATAACAAAACAATTGCAATGGCTTCAAATACACTTCAAATACTTCCTAAAATTTTCATAATTGAAATCCCTTTTGTGGAATCCTGAAACGATTCCTGGATTTAACCCTTTTTCAAATATAAGTATATACCTACTTATACATATACTTACGTATTACATATACATATAGTTATGCTTATACATATATACATATATGTATATTAGCTATATACATATTTGTATACGTATGTATACATATATGTATACAAATACATATACCTACGATAACTGTCCTTAGGATTGAGGTGGAAAATTTGTCCTTGCGCCGAAAAATCAAGCTTTTCAAATGAAAGGATGAGTTCGTGGGCCAGTACTCTTTGAGGACATTAAATTGTTGAAATTCCAAAAAAAGTGCTAAAAATCACTATGAATAGTTAAAAACGGCTAAACACGGTTAAATGTATAGGTACTTTTTTTTGCGTAATTTTAGTCAAAAAAGGTTTATCAACGACAAACTTGGCCATTGAAAAATTTAAGATTTTGTGAAAACAGTTTTTTGAAATTTGACCGCTGGGCACTGAAATTTTCCTTTCGTTCACAAAGCTTGATTTTTTTGGCGAAAGAACGAAGCGTATATATATATATATATATATATATATATATATATATTCAGATGAAAAATGTTACAATCAAGGAATCGTTACAAAATGCTTCAAAACGGATTTTGACGGAGAAGTAGCTTCATTTTCCACTAAAATTCGCTAAAAATCGTCCGCCGACCTAGTGGCTATTCATAGGTATAAAAAATTTTACGATTAAAAAAAAAAAAAAAAAAAAAAAAAAAAAAAAAAAAAAAAAAAAAAAAAAAAAAAAAATCCTCCCTAATGCTTTTTACTTGAACCACGTTTTCAGCCTTTTTTCCCCGATTGTAACACGAAAAATCAAACCTCATTCCAAAACTACTTTTGTCAGAAATAAAAGAAGTAGACAAATAAACCTAAGTCGATTAAACCTCAAAAGTTGCAAAGTTGATTTATTTGTGAAATAGTAATAGCATTTCAAATTTTTTAATAATCGAAAACTTGTACAATTTTTCGCAAATTAGAGGTCAAAGTTTTGATCAAATCAAGTTTTTTTTTTTCGATGGAAGCATTCGGATTTTTTATGGTTTAATCAAATTTGTTTAAAAAAATAACAATTATGTCATTAAACAACGATAATTAGAGAGTTTCAAAGTTTTTGACAACTCTTACTTCCCACTTTTCACTACGCTGATTCCTTGGAATCTATTGGCACTTGAGTTGTACACCTTAAAAACCATTCCGGCTGCAAATATTTGCCAGTAATCTCGACACCCTTGTAAAAATTATGAAAGTATGCCGAAACTATGGCACAATTGCTTCATGTTCATAGGAATCCAACCTCAAATATGTTGCATCTTGGATAGATGAATAAACTTCGAGAGCAAGTGTGAGAGCAAGTAATATGGCACTGAAGCGTGGCTTTCCCCAACAGTTAACGTGCGATGAACATATTTTTGTGTGGAAAAACCTCCTTTCTAGCGGCACTATCATGTTCCTCATCCTTGAAATTGATTTCACTATTCAAGAGGTGACATATTTAAGGTTTGATTCCTATGAATTTGAGGCGTTTATAACAGAGTTATGACACATTTTCACAAACGTTGACTAGGGTATCGTGATCACCAGCAATAATTTGCAGCTGGAATTGGTTTCAAGGTGTACTATGATAGTTGATGAACGCATGTATGAAAGAACAGTCAGATCGTAGGGAATCAGTGCAGTGAAAAAGTGAAAACAGGAGTTGTCAAAAACTTTGAAACATCATAACTTTCTCAATTATCGGTGCTTCTCAACAAAATTATGATCAATCGATGCATATTTCGATTTTCCACAACCTTGCTCCCATAAGAACATCGATTTGATCTAAACCTCTCATCAGCAAAAAACTGTATTCCACGGGTATTAAAAACTTTTTAAAGCTTTAACTATCTTCAAAACTGATAAATTTTGAAATTTTTTGTGATTAATCGACGCAAAATTTAATTTTCCGCTACTATTACTTTTAACCAAAATAGTAGGCAGTTTTGAACAGTTTTCGTATACGAACTAAAACGAACTAAATCACTCGCGACGGAGTTGTAGAAACCCATTTAAAAACGGAAGTTAGTGATAAAACATTTTCCGCGAAAAATAAAAGCGTTTCAATTTAAATCGATTCTAACGGTTAGGCCATCATCAGTAACAAACAATAACATGATTTTTTATTATTCTCGTTATTATTTGTCACTGATGTTGACCTAACCGTCGAAATCGATTGAAAATTGTAACAGTTTTATTTTTCGTGGAAATGGACAACGATTATTCCCTTTCTTCCGTCTTGGTTTTGTATGACATAATTAGAAAAATAAGATGAAACACTTGGTTTTTCAAGGTGTTATCCCTGAAAAAGCAATAAGGAGCCATTTTAGATGTGGAAACATGGGGTATATTTGGAATCAGCGTAAAATTTCCTAAAATCCATTATGATAATTTTTCCCATCCAGGACTGGGTTTCAGCCCAATGTGCGCGGTGCTCCGTGCGTCATCAAGAGCCCCAATAAGCCAGAGACTCACAACTTACGAATAACAGAGAAGTTCATCAATGAAAGCATCATAAACGGATATGGACTAACGAAGCACCTGAGGATGATAAAGATGATTTCTATGAATCCCTGTAAAAAGCTTTAGGCGATTGCCCTCTGCATGATGTGAAAATTGTTCTCGGTGGCTTCAATGCTCAGAATCAGAAAGAGGCCGTATTTAAGCTTACTATAGGTCTTCACAGTAATCACAAGATTACTAATAAAACGCTACAAATTATTACACAATGGTTTATTAATTCTGTGTCAGATAGCCCTTCTACGCAGATCATTGGTCTATAATTATTAAATCCCGTATGCAATATATGATCAGAACATGGGGCATCGAGCCTCTGAGGAGGGTTCACACTTTTACAGTTCCAAGACCCCGCAATTTTACGCTTCACAGTAAAGATGTTGAAAAACAGCAGCGCGTGATTTCTCTATCTTCTTGCGCTTAGAAATTCAAAGGTTTTTTTTCGATGTTCAAGCCCTTAGGGAAAGCGAAAAATACAACGTACAGCGTTGTAGGTGGTTTTAATCGATTCTTTGGAATCAAATTCTTCATTGACAAGCAAAACATTATTACTGTAACCTAGAAAGTTTTCGAGATCTCGATTTTTTAAATGTTTAGCCCTTTAATACAACCCTTTAGTGTTGATAAAAATTGAAGCCGAGCCTCTAGGACCATGTAGACTGCAAATGTGATTTTTAACACGCGTTTCATATAGTTTGGTCTGGCATTTTCGGAGAAAAGCAGCGGACGGTGGACGGCGGACGGACGGATGTTTTTAAATTCGAGTTTCGGTCTACGCATCTTGAAACGTAATCCAAAAAAAAAAAAAAAAAAAATTCCAGGGGGTGTTAACATTTTTTTTTCTTGGTCGATTACAAAGGTTCATTAGGTATTGAAAATAATAGACCAAAATTGAATGAGACTAGTATTCTTTGCTGCTTTAAGAAATATAGTGGAGAGCTCCACCTTTTTACAAGACGGAGGATGCCCAGCACCAGGTACCCTTAATTTTTGGCAACCTTATTCCCCCCCCCCCCCCACAAGGATATTCATAAACGTACCTGGAATGCACCAAATGGAAACCGCTTCAATAAAATTGACCACCAGGCACCCAAGGTTCAAGTCTGATGAACGTGAGAAACCTTAGGGATCCCAACATCGATTCAGATCAGTTTCTAGTTATGTCCTGGATTAGGGTACGTATCACCAATGCCCGAAAAAGAGTTGCACCCAGAAGGAAGTTATAAAATTTGGGTCTTTGGAGTCTCTCAATGAATGTAAACGATATTGCTATATGCTGTGTCACAAGCGTTGACCGTCGCCATTGAAGTTGAAAGTATTGAGGAATGAAGGGAATTTGTTAAATATTGTGTAATGCAAGCAGATGGTAATGTGATTGGCGTAAATATACAGCAGAAAGGACAAAAGTTTAACAGTAACTGCGAGGTAGTATTTGAAGCTAATAACAAAGTGTACGCAACAAAATTGTCAGGTAAAAGCAGGTGGAGCGTGAAAAGCCAGTACAATGACTGGTGGAGGTGTGGAAATAATGTTAATAGGAAGAAAAAAAGAGCATCGCAAAGAAGGAAGTTGAAAATATGGAGATATTGAAGGACCGTAGTGAGACCAGAAAGTTCAACAAGGAAATCAACGAAGTTCGAAAACCATTTCACCCCAGGAGTAGACTGATAAAAAATGAGAGTAATGAACTGATCAGTGATGGTACAGAGATCAGTAGGACATGGCGAGGTCTTCGAAAAACTCTTAATAACGACGAATCTAGTCAATTGAGTAGTTTTGAGGTAATTACTGCTACAATCTTTGAGGATCGCCCTACAGATGGAATTAGCGTTCCTCCCCCTGTAGAGCAGGTAAAACAAGCACTTGTTAAGCTCAAGAAGAACAAGGCTAGAGGAACGGATGAGATCCAGGAACCGAGTACAAGGAAGCAGGACTCGCCCACAGAGAAAATATGCCTTCCCAGGTGACCCTGTGAGGATATCGATATTTCTTTGTACGTGAGTTCAAATACCCAAGCTCAACAGTTACAGGCAGAAACTACACATCTACAGAAAACCAACTGCGATTGACGGCAGTAAACAGGGCGAACTTTGCGGCGATCAGTATCTTCAGGTCTTGGTTTCTTTACCGCGCCACCATACTTACTCTTTACCAAGTATTTGTGTGTTCAGCTATATCCTATGCCTCTGAAACATGGCCTCTCATGGCCAGGTCATTGGTTCGATATGTTAAAGAGGAAGATGGAGGCGCTGCTTCTATGCGGAACTATATGAGTCATATGGCGTTCCTCCTGTCTTCGGAGGAGTTAAATCAGGCAGACTTCGATGGGCTGGCAACGTGGTCCGAATGGCAGACGTAGCAATCCAATGAATCTCTTATGCGAGGACCTAGGGCGAGTCAATTGGGTCGAGTGAGTGGCCAAGGTTCATAATGGACTGCAGTGCCAATGAAGAAGAAGAAAGGGTACCTACATCAGTGGAGATATACTTTTGTTTCTGAAGTACTATTGTATCCACTTATTAGCTCTTGTACACTAGGACTAGTAAAAGGTAGGTAGGTGTTTTATATAATTGAACTAATTTCTCTTCGATCGGCGTCTACGTCTTTGCGGTTATAATGTAATAATAGATCTACTATAGGCTAAATTTAATAATTATAGGCAACTGTAAAAAAAAATACAGTAATATTAAACCTTTGGCAAAAATTTGTAGCGTTTAAAACATTTTGGAGCCATTCCTTTTTTAGGTAATTTGCTAGTACAGGGGACCTCTGTTAGCTGTAAGCCTTGTAACAATTACGTTGATAAGGTCGTATTTATGCACCAATGCCTTCGGAAAGGAAAGCGGTGGTAGAGGAAAAGAGGGGGGGGGGGGGGGGTCGGTTATCAGGACACCGGTTGTGGGAAACGGCACACGGTCTGGCTCGTCCATCACAAGCGGCGGGGGTCGCGTAGTAACCTGCAACTGCACGACCACGGCATCATATGCACTGCACTCACACACCATTCAATATACAGGAGGCGTCCTATGTATGAGTCCCGGGTTTTAAGCTGGGATCCACAAACCGGATCACCGCAGGATCCACCGGCTAGCCTCCCCCATGACCCCCGCCTCCGCTTCCCCTTTCATTTCGCCAGAGATAATGTGGTGAGAATGTCAAACGGTTGACCGGACGCCTCGTCTCCCGGAGAGCCGGCGCCCGGAAAACAATTTGATCCAATTACCTAGCGGCGGCAGCGCTCGAATCGATTGTTAATACGGTCGACGGGCTGAAACGGGAAGCTGGGGGTAAATCTTTGATGCCCCTACAAAGCTTTACTGGATAGAACAGTAAAATAATAACACTGATTTCATAGCTTAGGTCAGGTAACGATATTAATACTGTACGGACCCAAGAGAATCCCGTTTAAAACTTATCTCTGTTAAACACCGAAGATGATTCAATTCAGCTTCCAAAATTGGAATTAACAGCTTACATGAACTGGAAAATATTACTGTCCGATCTGATCGTCTATGGGCTTGAATATATCCAATTGACGATGTTTGTCGGTGGGACAATGAAGACAATCGTGGAAAAACGCAAAACTCATATCTACTTCTCAGTTCTTCATTTGAAAAAGGCTTATGAGTCAGTCCAATGAGTTGTTCAAAAAATGTTACTCTTGAAAGAAAACATTCATTTGAATTCTGTGATTTAACATCAAGTCGACTGGAAATCTGTTCTGCGTGCACCCCACCCAACCACCCTTGGGTATGACACCCAATATACCTATTATATATAATCAGACTTTTGGCACAGGAATTAGTTATTAGAGGAAGCCAACCCACTCTAGTAGCAGTTAAATCATTCCTGTAGCAATTTGGGGAACAAATCGATTTAGTGGGTAATGTAGAAAGCGGTTTTTGCTCAAAATATCAAGCTAATCGCACGACAAGCACGTTCAGACGTGTAAATACAATAGGTACCTTTAATTCAATGTGAAGGAACACCTACTTTATTGGCCCACTCATTACCTAACATTCAATCACTGTCACACGGTCTTGAATCCAAGGAAGACGTTGAAGTCCAAGTGAGTTCCTGCGCACATAACTTATCCTTAGGTTTTCATTTGACAAGTCCCCTCGCAATCCACTCGCCCTTTGTATCCCCGCTCCCATCCTACCCACTTGAGAGAAACGAAATGGAGAAATTCATTTCAGGTCAACCGTTCTGATAGTCCATTTCACGGGACTTCGGGGCTATCCATCAACCCACCCGGCCATTTCTCAAGGTATCCCCCCCCCCCCCCTCTTAACCCACACACACTTGCGGCGCTGTCATTTACTTTTCTCAGCCCGCACTTGAGACTTGCAGGCTTCAGCTGTCACTTGAAATCCTCTCAGCTTGAGTTTCACACGAAAGCATTTTTCTTCCTCGCGAATTCAATTTCACTGGTTGGTCCTCTTCCGAAAGGCTTCGGGGGCTCGCAGTGCAGATAGTTGAACTTGACAGTAATTGTGATAAACTGTAGAACATAGATGGGCTATTTATTTAAAACACAGAGTGTGTATCAACTCGGTACCTTGTGTATCAACTCTGACTAGAATAAGAACGTTGCAAATTACTGCACAAAAGTTTATTATTTCTGTATTTAGTAGCATTTCTAAGAGGATCATTGGTCTATAATTATTTATTATTAAGCCCCGTATTTAGGAAATGATCAAAACTTAGCGCATCGTAATCCCCAGTGCCTCAAATAATTCCAGTAAGTAATTGTGGGGAGAAATATGTAAATTACAATAACAACTGAGCACAATAACTAATTGTAACAGAGATTTTCACATTGTTCACAGTGTACACTTTGATTTCACTGTGAAATTGCAGCAAAACATTGCTCTCTTATTTGCGCAATCGAGTCAGTGAAAAAATCAAGATCAATCAAGGTAGGCGTGTGGTAAAGTATCTCATTAACTTCGCGTTTTACGTAAGATAGGGCATTTGGCCTAGAGACTTCACGAGGCACCAACAGTTGGATGATATCGAGGAGAGAAGGGCAGTCCAGCTTGGGATCTGTATGAAGATGTTGCTCAGCATCTCGTTGATCTATGAAATGTTCAAAATTTTCGGATAAACATCGGCAGCATTTTGAATCTTAGACTTCATGTAAGATTAGATTTATTTTTATATAAGGTACCCCCAATAGTAGATGACAAGCTTCCTGAAACTCGAAAATTGCTTTGTTTTGGCCAACTTCCAAAATTTTTTAAGTCATGAATTAATTTTAAAATTTATTAAACTTACAAACTACTTACTACTAACTATTATTACTAGCTAAGTACTAAATTAAAACTATTCAATTAACTTCAAACTATAACTAATTAAAGATGGAATACTTACAAACTAAATCTTATACTACTTTCCTTAGTTACTAAAACCAATCTCTTACCTTTCTTTCTCCAATCTGTTTTGACTCTCTTGAATGCATTCATTATTAATTTATAGGTCTGTCTGTGACAGATAAGATAATGGTGTAATCTGTGGAGTGAAGTGAAAGTGTTGTTGTTGAGGATCCAGAGGGCAACTTCAACCCAGACCAGGGCTTCCACCTTATCTGCCCAGGACCTTATCTGCTGTTGATCAGCTTATCTTCAGTGAAGCTCCCCAATTTATCTTCTCCCACTTCAATCTTCACTGAGTCAGGATTTGTGAAGACAGGCAGTAACAAGTTGACCTCCCAAGGTGTTTGAATCTCCTCTCCAATTGTTGTTTCCAACCAGTGCTTTAAATCTAGTGGCCACAAGTGCAACATCATATTGGATTGATCATCCATTATTGAAGGTTTCCTCCAGGAGAATACCAGGGAGTAGAAGGAAATACCAGGAAGCCTACCTAATTTATTATATCCAGGAATTTGGTGAGTGGTTTTTTACCTACCTAAATTCTTTTCTACATTGGAGCTAGCCTGCTTGGGTGCTACCTAACATCATCAAGAGCAGTCTTCTTTGGACTTTATCTTCTTCTCATCTGTTCATCATTTCATGAACTCTCATTCACCACTGTTTGTGGACAATCATTATCTTGTTTAGATAACAGATAACTTCTTGTTTAGAAGGAGCTCCTTACAGGTAGGTTATTTTGCCACAATTAATTCACTTATTTGTCAACCTACTTTACGATTAATTTAATAAACCATGTTTTAGTTTTGGTGCTGGAAAATAGGTTCCATTTTTTGATAAACCCTTTCTACACCAAACATGCTTGATGTGGAAAACACTTGGTTTTCGTGAAAAACACTCGTTTTATTGCATTCTTGTGCAATTTTCTCCAAATATTAGGATTGCGAAAATGAATACTATATCATTGAAAAGATGATTGAATGTTGATTTATTCATTAGAGAGGTAGGTACTCAAGAGTTGGAACCAAAGGCGCAATCACAATGTGCAACTTGATGGCATTATTAGGTGGAAGAGGAAGAGCGATAGGTGAGGATGATGAAGATGAAGTTGAGGATGGCCGAAGCCCCTGCCTGGGGCGTCCCAGAGTGCCTCCCCTAAAACCCTGTGAGCCATCATAATTGTTCCATCATTATTGTTCATCATAACGAGGGAGACGTTTTTAGAAGGGACGGGAGACCCGTTGACACGACTCTCCCCCCCCTAATCGACAACAAGTCATTCTGCCACCCTCTATTCACCTAGAAGGTGCTTGAGTTATACGATGGGGAGGCATGACCATGAGTTGGGTAGAAATTTGAAAGAGCTCCGAAGAGATACAAACCACCTGCAATTATCCTACCACACACACACACACACACACACACACACACACACACACACACACACACACACACACACACACACACACACACACACACACACACACACACACACACACACACACACACACACACACACACACACACACACACACACACACACACACACACACACACACACACACACACACACACACACACACACACACACACACACACACACACACACACACACACACACACACACACACACACACACACACACACACACACACACACACACACACACACACACACACACACACACACACACACACACACACACACACACACACACACACACACACACACACACACACACACACACACACACACACACACACACACACACACACACACACACACACACACACACACACACACACACACACACACACACACACACACACACACACACACACACACACACACACACACACACACACACACACACACACACACACACACACACACACACACACACACACACACACACACACACACACACACACACACACACACACACACACACACACACACACACACACACACACACACACACACACACACACACACACACACACACACACACACACACACACACACACACACACACACACACACACACACACACACACACACACACACACACACACACACACACACACACACACACACACACACACACACACACACACACACACACACACACACACACACACACACAAACCATACACAAGCCATACTGCTTCAAAAAAGCAGTATGGCTTTATGCCACAAAAAAGTACTGTCACCGCACTCCAGGATGTCAAGGAATATATCAAGGCAGGGCTGGACAGGAAGGAGTATGCAGTGGCTATTTCTCTCGATGTAAAGGGAGCATTTAATGCGGCATGGTGGCCTGCCATTTTGAAAAACCTGGCTGACTTGGGATGCCCACAAAATCTCTTTAAGTTGGCTAAGGCTTACTTTTCGAGTCGTGGTGCTGCTTTAAGAACCTCATCAGTTGTATTGAGACGGGAACAGGAAGTGGGATGCCCTCAGGGATCCTGCTCAGGACCGGGATTTTGGGTCATTCTTTACAACTCCCTTCTTGGGTTGCCCTTTGAATCCGGGATTGAGGTTTTTGCTTATGCAGATGATCTGCTTTTGATAGCTACAGCTAGAACTGAATATGAGCTGGAAAGGCGGGCAAATAGAGCTCTGTTTATGGTGGAGAGATGGGCATGGGAGAATGGCCTCGAATACAATCCCCAGAAGACTCAGGTTCTGCGCATAGCAAGGAAAAGAATGGAACGAGATCTCTCTATATACCTGCTTGGCCAGAAACTCGAGTTTGTTCAGCAGTTGAAGTACCTCGGTGTCATATTTGAGAGGAATTTGCGATGGACCCAACACATCAAATATGTATGTGGGAAGGCCTCGCAACTTATTAACATTTTATCGCGGGCAGCCAAAATGTACTGGGGACTGGGTCCCGAAGCACTGAAGGAAATATATAGAGGTGCCGTTCTGCCAATTATTACATATGCTGTACCTGTTTGGGGGGAGGCACTGGATGTAATCCGTAATGTGGAGATACTTCGCAGAGTGCAGCGGTTGATGCTTTTGCGAGTAATAAAGGGGGTGCGAACCATCTCTTTTCAGGCTTGCTGCATCATCGCCGGGGAGAAGCCTATTGATGTAGAGGCCAGGGAGCTGGCTAGGATCCACAGTGGAATGGCTGAGCAATCAGTGGAGCGACCCTTGCCCCCAGATAAGTGGCTCCACCCTGCAGAGGTGCCTGAGATGGGTATTGAGCTGGAAGAGGGAGAATGCCTGACGTTTGAAATGTACACCGATGGAAGTGATATGGGTGATGGAAGGATCGGATGTGCATTCATTGTATATACTGGTTTTGGTGGTCCTCAGTACAGACAACTTTTCAGGCTTGGTGCCTCATGCACCAACAATCAGGCTGAAGCATATGCTATTATGAAGGCATTAGAATGGCTTTCAAGGCAGGTGACACAGGTGCCCCACCGGGGGGCAGTTGTTTACACTGACAGCCAGGTATGTCTCGCCATGCTAGAGGACCACAAGAACCACCTCCCAATCATTGAGCAGATCAGAGAACTCGTTTTGGAGCTCAGAGTCAGGAAGGGATGGAAGATTGGCTTGAAATATACTAAAGCCCATGTTGGAACAGCCGGAAACGAAGAGGCAGATGCCTATGCAAAAGATGCGGCTTTGAGTGAGGATCTCCCAATCCAATATGCACAAATCCCAAAGTCAAGAGTGGTACAGGACTGCAGAGCACAAAGTATTTTGGAGTGGGACCACATATGGCAGATGTCTGCGGATGGGAGACGTACAAGGGTCTTTTTCCCTACCGTTACGGATCGCCTTCGGGTTGATTTGCCACCTTCTTGGAGACTGACCCTTCTCCTGGCTGGGCATGGTAGGATACGGACATACCTGCATCGCTTCCATCTTAGCGAAAGCCCTGTGTGCTCGTGTTCGGACGAGGACCAGAATTGGGAACACCTGCTGTTCCGATGTGCCCATTTTGAGCAGCAGCGGGCTCGTCTGGAGCGAAGATGTGTGCTTCAGGGAAGTACGTGGCCAACGCCAATGATGCAGTTAATCAAAAACCACCTGCAGGAAGTGATTGTATTCCTAAACACAATAAACTTTGAACTTTTGTGATAAGTGTACAAGGTTCGGCATCTCTATGAACAATGACCTGATGACAATGAATAATACCCATGAATATAAAACAGTTGCATATATTATTGATAATGTATTATTTGAAGTATGAACTGTAAATACCTGATAATTGTAATTTTGTAAATATCGAATCGCCTGTAATCGTTATGGGAGCAGGCCCGAATAAATTCCCTCGTGCTAGGGTTACTAGTGCGAGGAAAACTTAAAAAAAAAAAAAAAAAAAAAAAAACACACACACACACACACACACACACACACACACACACACACACACACACACACACACACACACACACACACACACACACACACACACACACACACACACACACACACACACACACACACACACACACACACACACACACACACACACACACACACACACACACACACACACACACACACACACACACACACACACACACACACACACACACACACACACACACACACACACACACACACACACACACACACACACACACACACACACACACACACACACACACACACACACACACACACACACACACACACACACACACACACACACACACACACACACACACACACACACACACACACACACACACACACACACACACACACACACACACACACACACACACACACACACACACACACACACACACACACACACACACACACACACACACACACACACACACACACACACACACACACACACACACACACACACACACACACACACACACACACACACACACACACACACACACACACACACACACACACACACACACACACACACACACACACACACACACACACACACACACACACACACACACACACACACACACACACACACACACACACACACACACACACACACACACACACACACACACACACACACACACACACACACACACACACACACACACACACACACACACACACACACACACACACACACACACACACACACACACACACACACACACACACACACACACACACACACACACACACACACACACACACACACACACACACACACACACACACACACACACACACACACACACACACACACACACACACACACACACACACACACACACACACACACACACACACACACACACACACACACACACACACACACACACACACACACACACACACACACACACACACACACACACACACACACACACACACACACACACACACACACACACACACACACACACACACACACACACACACACACACACACACACACACACACACACACACACACTGTATACTGTACTGATTTGACCTGACACACAGGTAACATCTTCTTACTTCGCGCTCACATAAATTTCATTTTAATTCATTGGTTATGAATGATTTTTGTGAATTTTTCGGCCCGTTATCCTTCTGACAGCTTGGACTTGATTTTGGTCAGGTAAGATTTAGTTTTGCACGCTAATTTTACCTAATAAATAGGATATTCTTATCACAGTCGGCAAAATGGCTACTCAGTATGATACTGAGTTCAACCAGTTGCTGGGCAAAATAGATAATGTTGCCAAAAACAGCGGCAATTTATTGGCCAAGAAATATAAGGAGGACCTAAGAAATGCTATAACGGGAATAACCAGGATTTTTAATGCTTTAAAAAAAGAAATCCTGGAAAAGCCCACCCCCGATCGGCAGCCTTCTGTTGTTGTGAGGCGTACCTACGGGGAAGTTTTAAAGGGCGATCCGCAAAAATCCCTCAATAAGGAGTTACCGCAGCCTTCTTTTCGTCTTGTTGTTAAACCCAAGGTGCCAATGAACTCGGAAGAAACACGGAATTTAATTAAATCATCAATAGATCCGGTAGAATTGAAAGTCGGTATTAGCCGTATGACGTCATCTCGAGATGGAGCGATATGTATATGTGGGTGAGGTTGATGACATTCCTTTCACAGTGTCAGAGGTGAGGGCTGTCGTGCATGGATTTGCAGCAGGAAAGTCCCCTGGGGAAGATGGCATTACATCAGAGATTCTGCAGAAGGTGTTTAACATTTTTCCAAAAGCTATGACAGCGATGTATACTGAATGCCTTAGACGAGGAGTCTTCCCACAAGGATGGAAGCAATCAAATATCATCTTGATTACAAAACCCGGTAAAGAAAGAAGCCATGACCCAGCTAAATACCGGCCTATAAGTCTCCTCCCGCTTTTTGCAAAGGTGTTGGAGAAGCTCATGATTGGCCGTATCATGCATGACCTTCGGTGTAGAGGGAAGATCTCGGGGAGGCAATTTGGGTTTCAACCCCAAAAAAGTTCTGTTTCAGCACTTCAAAAGGTGAAGGAATGCATAAATGGCGCACTAGGCAGGAGGGAGTTTGCATTGGCGGTCTCACTTGATGTTAAGGGGGCTTTTAACGGTGCATGGTGGCCAGCCATATTGAAGAACATGGCGGACATGGGATGCCCCCAAAACCTTTTTAGACTGGCGAGGGCTTATTTTTCCAACCGCGGTGCTGCACTGCGAACCCCATCAACCATGGTAAGGAAGGAGCAGGAAGTGGGATGCCCTCAGGGATCATGTTCTGGTCCGGGGTTCTGGATCATCCTCTATAATTCGCTTCTTGAGTTGCCCTTTGAGGAGGGAGTGGAGGCTTTTGCATATGCAGACGATCTTCTCCTTGTGTGTTCAGCCAAAAATGAATATGAGTTAGAAAGGCGTGCTAACGTGGCTCTTTACATGGTGGAGAAATGTGCTTGGGAGAACAATCTGGATTATAATCCCCAGAAGACCCAAGTGCTGCGTATTGCTAGGAGGCGGATGAGCCGAGAGCTGAGCATTTATCTACTCGGTGTGAAACTTCAGTTCACACACTACTAGGGGGTTATGTTTGATGGTGCCATGCGTTGGACTGGCCATATAAAATATGTGTGTGGTAAGGCATCACAGCTTATTAACACCTTGTCGGGGGCAGCCAAAATGTACTGGGGCCTAGGGTTGGAGGCGTTGGGTGTCATCTATAGGGGAGCTATTGTCCCAATCATCACCTATGCGGTCCCCATATGGGGAGAGGCCCTGGAAATTCGCCGCAACATTGATACCCTACGTGGAGTACAGCGACTGATGCTGCTCAGGAAGATCAGGGGAGTTAGAACGATTTCCTTCCACGCTCGTTGTGTGGTTCCCGGGGTGAAGCCCATCGAGATTGAGGTGAGGGAGATGATTGATATTTACCACGGATTGTCTGTTAGTACAGTGGAGAAACCCCTGCCCCCTGAAAGATGGCCACATCCGGCGACAGTAGCTGATGCTGATGTACAGCTGGGAGAGGATACAGATCAGGCCTTTGTCATTTATACAGACGGCAGTCATATGGGTGATGGCAGGGTCGGCTGTGCTTTTGTTGTCTATGGCAGGCATGGCGACCCTATTTTCAGGCAGCTTTTCAGACTCGGTGAGTTGTGTTCTAACAACCAAGCTGAGGCACTGGCGATTTTAAGGGCCCTAGAGTGGCTGTCACGGCAGGTGGTGAGGGTGTCGAACCGGGAGGCAGTAGTCTACACGGACAGTCGGGTTTCCTTGGACATGCTGGCGGATCACGGGAATCATCTGCCGTTAATCGAGCAAATAAGGAAGCTCATATTCCAGCTTAGGGAGGAAGGAGGATGGAAGGTAGGGGTGAAGTATACTCGAGCGCACGTTGGAACTGCAGGGAATGAAGAGGCGGACTCCAGTGCAAAGGATGCAGCTATGAGCGGTGACCTTCCGATTGCCTACTCCCTTGTACCCAAATCTAGAGTGAAGCGAGATTGCAGGGATACTAGTATCCAGCTATGGGATCTGATGTGGAGAGCAACAGCAGACGGCAGAAGAACAAGGGCCTTCTTTCCAACGATTGGAGATCGCCTGCGTGTCGATCTTCCCATATCATGGAGACTGACTCTTTTATTAACAGGGCATGGAAGAGTTCGGGAGTACCTGCATCGAT
>CM061040.1:103112275-103114775 GCA_030762985.1 Adelphocoris suturalis
ACACACACACACACACACACACACACACACACACACACACCCACACACACACACACACACACACACACACACACACACACACACACGCACACACACACACACACACACACACACACACTGTATACTGTACTGATTTGACCTGACACACAGGTAACATCTTCTTACTTCGCGCTCACATAAATTTCATTTTAATTCATTGGTTATGAATGATTTTTGTGAATTTTTCGGCCCGTTATCCTTCTGACAGCTTGGACTTGATTTTGGTCAGGTAAGATTTAGTTTTTCACGCTAATTTTACCTAATAAATAGGATATTCTTATCACAGTCGGCAAAATGGCTACTCAGTATGATACTGAGTTCAACCAGTTGCTGGGCAAAATAGATAATGTTGCCAAAAACAGCGGCAATTTATTGGCCAAGAAATATAAGGAGGACCTAAGAAATGCTATAACGGGAATAACCAGGATTTTTAATGCTTTAAAAAAAGAAATCCTGGAAAAGCCCACCCCCGATCGGCAGCCTTCTGTTGTTGTGAGGCGTACCTACGGGGAAGTTTTAAAGGGCGATCCGCAAAAATCCCTCAATAAGGAGTTACCGCAGCCTTCTTTTCGTCTTGTTGTTAAACCCAAGGTGCCAATGAACTCGGAAGAAACACGGAATTTAATTAAATCATCAATCGATCCGGTCGAATTGAAAGTAGGAATTAGCCGTATGACGTCATCTCGAGATGGAGCGATCATGGTCCAGTCAAATAGCAAACAAGAGTCGGACCTGATTGTCTCTGCCATCAACACAAAATGTCAAAATTCCCTTAATGCAGCTCCCGTGCCCAAGCTCCGTCCGCGGTTGATTATTTATAATATCCCGTCGGAAGTAACAAAGGAAAATGCGGCTGAGATTATACGAAATCAGAATGAGGGGCTTGTGGGGATGACGATTATTTTGAAATCAAGGCTCTACTTACCGGGGGACCAGCGAAGGACCGTCGAAGTTTGGTAGTGGAGGTTGATCCGAAGCTTCGATGGAGGATGCTTAAATCAAAACTTAAAATTCGGTTCTCAATGTGTTCTGTTGCTGATAACATCTTTTTGCGGCGATGCTTTCACTGTTCACAGTTTCACGGAGGTCGGACTGACGCTTGTAGAGGGAGATTGACTTGTCCCGTATGTGCTCTAGAGCATAAGTATTCGGAGTGCACTTATAAATCGGACCGTAACAGTCATAAATGCGTCAACTGCTTTAATCATAACTCCCGGTTGTCAAGAAATGAAATAAAATTCGACCACAAACACAGCGCGTTTGACCGCAACTGCCCGTCTTATCAAGCCGGTGTCAACAGAATGCAACAGCTGATTGATTATGGAAGTAACGATGCCAGTCAATAGATCGCCCCACAGTTCCCTCGGTATATCATGCGGACAGCTCAACCTTCAACGCAGTCAAGCAGTGAGTGGTTGCCTAACCGAGGTAATTATACGGCGCAAAATTCAACTCTTGACCCTTCAAGAATTATATTGTAGGGGGTCGGTGATTTCTGGTTTGAAAAAGGAATGGAGGGTTTTTAAGGCAGGTGAGGGTCGTAAAAGGGCGGCCGTTATGGTTGTGGATCCAAGTTTAGATGCAGTACTCCTAACAGAATTTTCTGATGAGGATATGGTAGTAGTAGAAATTACGTCGCCGACTGGGCTCTCTTTTCTAATTGTTAGCGCCTATTTTGATGGAAATCGTAACGTGGAAGTTGACTTACTGAAGATTTCTAGATTACTACAAAATGCAAAACAACAAAAAGTAATTTTTGGAATAGATTCAAACAGTCGCTCTATTTCCTGGTTCGACTCGATTACAACACGTAGAGGCGAGGCTGTGGAGGAGTTCATATCAGCGGAATCATTGTATCTAATGAACATCAACGACGGGAGGCCAACTTTTGAGACTAGAAATGGGTGTAGCTGGATTGATTTGACTCTCTGCACAGCACCCTTTGTGCCATACTTGACCAACTGGATGAATGAAGATGAAGAGATTTCCGACCATAAATTGCTGACATTCAAAATTGGTCGTGGGGAGGAGGTGGTGCCTTCGGTTGAAACCTTGACACGTTTTAGTGTCAAGGAGGCTGATTGGCAGAGATTTGAGACGGAGCTTTTGGGACGGATGACGGAGATTTGTGGAAATCATCACGGCCATGCCTCGGTGGAGGGGGTGATTCCCGATGATCGAGTGGCGGCTTGGTTCAGAGCGGAGGCGGATTTGGAGGCAGCAGTGGAAAGATTTGTTGATGGAGTTGTTGATGTTTGTAGGTCTGCTATACCTGTTAAAGCAGCTGGTGTTTTCCCTTCTATGAAGAAGTCGGTGCCGTGGTGGTCTCATGAGTTGACGGTATTAAGGAGAGAACTGCGGTCAGCACGTCGTTTATTTCAAAGGACAAGAAACAATCCAATTTTGCGGGAGCATCGGAGGCAGGCATTCTGGGACCTCAAGCTTATTTTCAAACGACAGG
>CM061040.1:103122275-103124775 GCA_030762985.1 Adelphocoris suturalis
CAGTGCGGAGGGGACCCAGATGACGTGGGGGCCAATTTACAAGGCAGCTGCTGGTAAGAAGAGAACTGCCCTTGAGGTAACAACCCTGCAGGGAATCGACGGTGAGCTTACGGAGGGATTGCAGGACACGCTTGAGCTAGTGATGGAGTCATGCGTACCTTCTCTGAGGGTGCCACGCTCTGAGCATCATGATCGTGTCCAGGTGGAGGCAAATGCATATGTGGGTGAGGTTGATGACATTCCTTTCACAGTGTCAGAGGTGAGGGCTGTCGTGCATGGATTTGCAGCAGGAAAGTCCCCTGGGGAAGATAGCATTACATCAGAGATTCTGCAGCAGGTGTTTAAAACTTTTCCAAAAGCTATGACAGCGATGTATACTGAATGCCTTAGACGAGGAGTCTTCCCACAAGGATGGAAGCAATCAAATATCATCTTGATTACAAAACCCGGTAAAGAAAGAAGCCATGACCCAGCTAAATACCGGCCTATAAGTCTCCTCCCGCTTTTTGCAAAGGTGTTGGAGAAGCTCATGATTGGCCGTATCATGCATGACCTTCGGTGTAGAGGGAAGATCTCGGGGAGGCAATTTGGGTTTCAACCCCAAAAAAGTTCTGTTTCAGCACTTCAAAAGGTGAAGGAATGCATAAATGGCGCACTAGGCAGGAGGGAGTTTGCATTGGCGGTCTCACTTGATGTTAAGGGGGCTTTTAACGGTGCATGGTGGCCAGCCATATTGAAGAACATGGCGGACATGGGATGCCCCCAAAACCTTTTTAGACTGGCGAGGGCTTATTTTTCCAACCGCGGTGCTGCACTGCGAACCCCATCAACCATGGTAAGGAAGGAGCAGGAAGTGGGATGCCCTCAGGGATCATGTTCTGGTCCGGGGTTCTGGATCATCCTCTATAATTCGCTTCTTGAGTTGCCCTTTGAGGAGGGAGTGGAGGCTTTTGCATATGCAGACGATCTTCTCCTTGTGTGTTCAGCCAAAAATGAATATGAGTTAGAAAGGCGTGCTAACATGGCTCTTTACATGGTGGAGAAATGGGCCTGGGAGAACAATCTGGATTATAACCCCCAGAAGACCCAAGTGCTGCGAATTGCAAGGAGGCGGATGAGCCGAGACCTGGGTATTTATCTACTCGGTGTGAAACTTCAGTTTGTTGAACAACTCAAGTACTTGGGGGTTATGTTTGATGGTGCCATGCGTTGGACCGGCCATATAAAATATGTGTGTGGTAAGGCATCACAGCTTATTAACACCTTGTCGCGGGCAGCCAAAATGTACTGGGGCCTGGGGTCAGAGGCCTTGGGTGTCATCTATAGGGGAGCTATTGTCCCAATCATCACCTATGCGGTCCCCATATGGGGAGAGGCACTGGAAATTCGCCGCAACATAGATACCCTACGTAGAGTTCAGCGACTGATGCTGCTCCGGATGATCAGGGGAGTTAAAACGATTTCCTTCCACGCTTGTTGTGTAGTTTCCGGGATGAAGCCCATCGATATTGAGGCGAGGGAGATGGTTGACATTCACCAGGGTTTGTCTGTTAGTACGGTGGAGAAACCCCTGCCCCCTGAAAGATGGCCACATCCGGCGACAGTAGCTGATGCTGATGTACAGCTGGGAGAGGATACAGATCAGGCCTTTGTCATTTATACAGACGGCAGTCATATGGGTGATGGCAGGGTCGGCTGTGCTTTTGTTGTCTATGGCAGGCATGGCGACCCTATTTTCAGGCAGCTTTTCAGACTCGGTGAGTTGTGTTCTAACAACCAAGCTGAGGCACTGGCGATTTTAAGGGCCCTAGAGTGGCTGTCACGGCAGGTGGTGAGGGTGTCGAACCGGGAGGCAGTAGTCTACACGGACAGTCGGGTTTCCTTGGACATGCTGGCGGATCACGGGAATCATCTGCCGTTAATCGAGCAAATAAGGAAGCTCATATTCCAGCTTAGGGAGGAAGGAGGATGGAAGGTAGGGGTGAAGTATACTCGAGCGCACGTTGGAACTGCAGGGAATGAAGAGGCGGACTCCAGTGCAAAGGATGCAGCTATGAGCGGTGACCTTCCGATTGCCTACTCCCTTGTACCCAAATCTAGAGTGAAGCGAGATTGCAGGGATACTAGTATCCAGCTATGGGATCAGATGTGGAGAGGAACAGCAGACGGCAGAAGAACAAGGGCCTTCTTTCCAACGATTGGAGATCGCCTGCGTGTCGATCTTCCCATATCATGGAGACTGACTCTTTTATTAACAGGGCATGGAAGAGTTCGGGAGTACCTGCATCGATTCAACCTGGCTGATGATGCTTCATGCTCGTGTTCGGGTGAAGTGCAGGATTGGGAGCACCTCCTGCTTCGATGTGGACATTTTGAGCGGCAGCGGTCTCGTTTGGAGCGTAGGTGTGTTTTGGGAAGTGGAATGTGGCCAATGTCAATGAAAGATTTAGTTTTGGAACATCTGCAGGACGTTATTATATTTTTGAACTCCATGGATATG